>JANHAO010019002.1:0-13388 GCA_026873985.1 Saraca asoca
ACCCGTACTCGCCGGTTCTGTGTTACAACTACACCGTGCGCTTGCGGTATTTTTAAAACGTGCAGTAAGTTTGCAGCACATCAGTTAGTTCACATGAGAGTTGTGAAATTTAATTGCCTGAGAGCTATGAAGTTAGTTCACATGAGAGCTGCGAGATTTAATCGCATGAGAGTTATGAGATTCAATCACATGAGAGCTGCGAAGTTAGTTTGCATGAAAGCTGTGAAATTCAATCGCATGAGAGCTATGAAATTTAAATTGTGCACATATGATGGCTAAGAAAGTTACTCATATGCATGATAAGGTTACTACACGCACACGGTGGCTAAGAAAGTTGCTCGTATGCGTGAGCCCTTAATCGCATATATGATAAGTTTAAAACGCACGGTGGCTAAGAAAGTTGCTCATACGCATGGTGATGGTGCTGCATGCATGCAGTGGCTAACAAAGTTGCTAACATGTATGATAAGTTTGCAACACATGGTGGCTAAGAAAGTTTCTCGTACGTGCAGTAAGCTTGTTGTGCACACATGGTGGCTAAGAAAGTTGCTCGTTCGCATGGTGATGGTGTTGTATGCATGTGGTGGATAAGAAAGTTGCTCGCATGCATGATAAGTTTGCAACACATGGTGGTTAAGAAAGTTGCTCGTATGTGTAGTAAGCTTGCTACGCGCACACGGTGGCTAAGAAAGTTACGCGTACGTGCGAGCTTTCAATTGCACACATGCGCATGGTGGCTAAGAAAGTTACTCGTATGCATGGTGATCGTGCTGCATGCATGCGATGGCTAAGAAAGTTGCTCACATGCATGATAAGTTTGCAATGCATGGTGGCTAAGAAAGTCACTTATACGTGTAGTAAGCTTGTTGCATGTGCACAGTGGGTAAGAAAGTTACTCGTACACATGAGCTTGAAATTGCACACATGTGCATGGTGGATAAGAAAGTTGCTCCTACGCATGGTGATGGTGATGGTGCTACATGCATGCAGTGGCTAAGAAAGTTGCTCGCATGTATGATGAGTTTGCAATGCATGGTGGCTAAGAAAGTTGCTCATATGTGCAGTAAGCTTGCTGCACGCACATAATGGGTAAGAAAGTTGCTCGTACACATGAGCTTTTAATTGCACACATGTGCATGGTGGCTAAGAAAGTTGCTCGTATGCATGGTGATGGTGATGGTGCTGCATGCATGCAGTGGCTAAGAAAGTTGCTCGCATGCATGATAAGTTTGCAATGCATGATGGCTAAGAAAGTTGCTCATACGTGTAGTAAGCTTGCTGCACGTGCACGGTGGCTAAGAAAGTTGCTCATACACACAAGCTTTTAATTACACACATGCGTATAGTGGCTAAGAAAGTTACTTGTATGCATGGTGATGGTGCTGCATGCATGTGGTGGCTAAGAAAGTTGCTCGCATGCATGAGATTTTAGATCGCATGGGAGCTACGAATTTTAATCACATGAAAACTGTGAAGTGATGCTTAGTCATAAATCAAGGCTCGATTTGTGAAGCATGTGTTTCTTAAGGGTTTCATGATCAAGCCACGCACTTCCTAGAGTTTTTCAAAAGACTTTACAACAATCTACACAAGATTTGGGACAGTCCTACCTATTAGATTACAAACTCAGTATATAGTTCTTACTATAGCTGGTTGCTCCGGCTTGGGATCCCATTGAGGTTGAGGAAGCTGCTGTGGAGTGGGCTGTAGCACATATTCTCTCAAATGCCCTCTTTTAATCAAATTTTTGATGGCATCCCTGAGAGCTCAGTAGTTTGAAGTGTTGTGTCCCGCTTCATTGTGGTATGCATAAAATTTGTTCATGTTCCTGCCTGCATGAGATACTCGCAAAGGAGTAGGTATCCCAAAGTCCTTTTTACCCCTTTCTGCTACATAAATTCTATCAGGAGTATCCGATAAGATACTATAGTGCTTGTCATGAGTTGATTGCTGCAGCCGTTTGGCCTTGGCCTTCTTTGTAAACTGGGGATTGTAGACACTTTTCATGTCTCCGCCATTGGTTTTCCTCTTACCTTGACCTGGGTTATCCAGTTCAGGCTTCCTTGCACCAAATGTCTCTTCCCACCTAATTTGTTTGGAGGCACGATCATAGAATTCTTCTAAGTCTGCCACTAATGATTTGTAAATGCTTTTATATAGCTTACCCTCCTTGTGAAGTCCAGTAGATATTGCCATCAAGATGCTTTCATTGGATGGACTCTCCACATTGTCGATCTCATGTCTGAAGCAAGTAATGTAGTCCTTTAAAGATTCATGCTTGTGCTAGAAGATCATGGCGAGGTGACAAGGAGGTGTGAGTTGCCTCTTCAATGCCCTATAATGGTCAAGAAATTTCTGCTGACACTCTTCCTAGTTGTTGATATTGTGGGCTAGGAGGTTTCTGAACCAGGCTCGGGGGGCGTCTCCTAGGATGATAGGAAAGACATGACACTTAACCAGAGGATTGCTTGTTCGGAGATCCATCTGATCATTGAATATGTCCAGGTGATTATGCGGATCACTGTTTCCATTGTAAAGTGAGAAAGTAGGAATTTTGACCTTTTCAGGGAGAGGCTCCATTTCAATCTTCCTAGAAAAAGGGGTTCACTCCTTAGCACGTCCCTGATTGTCACGAGTTTGGGGGTGCATCTCCAACCATTTCACCTTCTAAAATAACTCTTCGACCATCAGTGACAATCCTTCAGACCTCTGACTAGAGTCTTGGTGACTTCTCATATCCTTCTCATAGTGGGGGGAAGCGATTCAAGATGTGCTCGTGACTGACTCTATTCGAAATTCCAACTTATTGCCATTAAGGGGGGATTCTAGGTGTGGCAAACTCCATTTGTCTTTGTACATTTTGAGCCTATGTCTGAGCTAGCATTTGAAATGCTTTAACCATCTTCTTCATTGAAGCTTCTAATGTTTCTCGGCACTGGCGCTGTGCCCGAGCTTCATCAACCTAGTTGATGGTGGTGCCAGGTTAGCTGCAAATCAGGGAGGCCAGGCCGTTAGTGGTTCTGGGGGTAGAAGAGCTTGTAGTATGACCTTTCAATTGAATGGTAATAGCACCTGGCTTCTTCATGACCTTTCCTCTCACCATTTCAACTTAGGCGAAAATAATCAAAGAAAAGACTAAAGAAAAGAAGGGTCCCACTAGGTATGCCAAAATGTTCATGGTGGATTTTGGTTCAATTCGAATCTGACCAACAGAGGGAGTTCTTCGAGGACCCAAGCCGTTCTTCAATCGTGGAAGTGAGGAAGGCGAAGTCGAATGGCAAGAAGTTTGAGAAGGAGGAGGAGAGGAATGCATAGAGATTTAACGTGGTTCAGCTAAATCTGGATGGTACCGGACCATACATCCACAGGATAGTATTTTATTGTATTGAAAAAGGGTTTACAGGGTTTTTTGTCATTGTTTTTTGATAGAGTTTCTGCTAGTTCTCTCTCTTTTTTTTTGTCTCTCTTCTTTACAATGATTCTATCCCCCCCATTTATAAAAGCATGGAGGGGTATAAATGGGATTAAAAATTAAAAGTACATCTGTTACATCAAATATTGAATGTACAAGACTGCCTAGGGTACTAGGGGCTGGCTTCTACAGGCCTTCTTCTACAAGTGAGACCTGATGGCCATAATTGGCAAAGTGGTGGTGCAAGTTGCATGCCAACCTCATGCTTGACTTTAGCGAACTTTCAGTTGAACGAGGTTGTGCTGTCGTGGACTTGATCCTACTTATCAAGAATGCAGCTGGTATTTGACTTTGAGCTCATTTGTTTAACGAGCTCAGAGATTTCACCAATTGCGAGCTTCTGTGCAATGATCTAGCGAACTCCTTGCTGGGCCAGGTCTAGCTTTCCCTGGGCTTTCCCCAGCCTTACGCTCAGTTCCAATTTTCACCGATATCAATTCCTTAGTCCTAGGCTAACTACTACTATCAATCCTTATTCTCCATGTAGAATGTGTCACATAGTCAATCTAGTCCTATTCTTGAAATTTTCCCCACTTTAAGCTAATAGAATCTACAATCTATTATTTCCAACTATGGTTCTAATTCATCAACTTATTTCATATTCCAAGTAACCTTGTAATCCACTTTCCTTAAACCTATAGATTATTCATTTCCATATGCAATTCATACTTTCTTATTCATAGAAATCCACTAAGTTCCCTAGTCCTAGGCTAACTACTACTATCAATCCTTGTTTTCCATGTAGAATGTGTCACATAGTCGATCCACCTTGTTGTCTAATGTGTTTAATCTCCATTCAATGTAGCCTAACCAACAATCAATGTTAATGCTTATGTGTGACATGAACTCATGTAGCTCATCGATCATGCATCTCACCTAAGGTGGCTCCACACGACATCTCTTTGTATCTGTGCTAACTCTGGAGGGACTTGGGACTGGGTTGGCCTATCCCTAAGGAGTTGCTTGATCCAACTCCTCCTCTATCTCAGTCAAAGGTTGTTTCCACCTCTACCTATCTCATATCAATCTAGCTCCTGCTACTAGTTTCTGTCTACTTGTTCATGCTCAAAGTTTTGGAACATGTTATAGACATAGGCTCGAGGTAGGACATGTTGAGTTGTCTCAGGTCACACCCCTCTGCCCAAATGATCCTCATAAAGACTGGCCCATATGACAGGGAGCCTTGGTTGGGCTTTATGCCATCTTTAAGATATGGCTCAAGATTGTATGGGTAAGGTTGAAGAAATTTTTGGCTCGAAGATGTGAAAGCACGTGAATGTCAATGTAACTGAGTATGGACTTGTGTCCACCTTATGGCAAGGCCCTAAAATCCAAGGGAAGGTCATGGATAAATAGCCTACCGTTTCTTTCAATGATCTCTCCATAATATGAGTGAAACGCATCTCTTTTAATGAGGTAACAATGGTACCTATCTTGACCCTTGGGTCTAATGGTGGCATAGCTACCACTTACTAATTTGTTTGCTAATGATCCTTTTAGTAATCTGGATATCTTTCTATCGTCTTATTATAGTCTCATGTGGTTCTTCTTTCTTGATATTAATTCTCATTTATGAGTCATATTAAGTTTCCTCATCATCTATTAGATTTCCTTATTGCTCACCCTATTGTCTTTCATGTTGACAAGACCTTAAGGTCTATGTAGCCATGTTTACCCACTATTATATCTAGGTAACTTTATTTCATCCTTCTTCTCATATTCTCTTTTTTCCCATCTTGTTCCTGATCCTCTCTTTCTTACATCTATGTCTCTTTTAATCATTATCATATCTATTTGCTGCTTGATCCTATTACTAGTCTACTTATTATCTTTCTCCCTTTTATGTTGTGTTTGTTTCATCTATCTACTTCTTGCAACTTTCTTACCTTCACGACTTATTCGTCTTTTACATTCGTGGTCGTTCATTTTTTTTTATCTTATATTACAATTGTCTTCTAATCTTTACATTGTTCAACCTCTATAGTTCAATTCCTATCGATCATTCGTGTGCTTGAAACCAGTCTTTTCTAGCTCCTTGGTATCGTTCTTATCCTAACTTTATCCTCCCTATTTGTCTCATTCTTCTTTTTCTTATATATATATATATATATATCCACCTCTTTCTCCTAACTTAACTAAAAAAAAAAAATTGTCCAAATTAACGTTCTTGGGTTCAAGGTTATTTTCATCTTTTTAGTAGGATTTTGTCAATTCTAATTTCTAACTTCATAACTGATTACTGTATGCAGGGTTCTTATCTCCTTTGATTTATCTCCCTCATTGAGGTATATTGATCTTTATTACCTATTGACTTATTAGGGGTAAAATCATATTTTTTTTATCTACTCTCACGTTTGGGGTACTTTGGTATTTTTCCTTTCATATGTATTCATCACAGTTGTTATCCTCATCATCTAACTCTAACTTGCGTCCAAGGGTATTCTCTTCATTTTATGATTTCCTATATCCACACGTAGGTATAAATGCCATTTTTAAATTTGTGTCTAAACTTGCCTATTCTACTTAACAAACAATATCCTACCCTATGCTAATTTCTATTACTTGGGCTTGATTACTCTCATCATTTTTTGATTTCCCATACCTACTTCGGAGGTGTTACTAGCACGAATCACCAAGTGGTGGCTCGTGAACCCATGAATCTATCTTTATTAAAAATCCTTTTGGCATGAAATTTATAAAATGTGGTTGCCAAATTTATTTGTGAACATTGTGTTATGACATGTTGATAGAGATGTATAAACCTTGTATCACTATCATGTTGAGATTATTGAATTTCATTTGGCATCTTGATTGAATGCTTAGGCCATTACATGAAAATTTATATATAATCATTTTTTGCTATGTAAATCTTATTACTCTCATTTCACATTATGTTTATGGTCATTGAGGTGTAGGTACTCAAAAGTGTATGACATTAGTGTCCCTATCAGATATAATGCTCTGCACTATTGGATACTTATGATCTCAAGTTAGACTTGTAGTTGAAATAATGCCATAATTAATTTGACACCTTCTAATTTTAAAAACTTTTAAATCAAACCCTTAAACTACACAAAATTAAGAATTAACACCCATCACTCACTCAATTAACTATTTTATTAAATTATATAATTTTTTAATAACTTTTTAAGTAAAAATCACAATATTATTTTATGTGACTTTACCAAATCATTTTTTGCACATAATTTTATAACTCATTTTCAAATATTTAATTAAAATTCTATATATCTAATTTAATTTTTATTAATTATATCACATGTAAATTAACTGCGAGAAAATGACGAGATAAAATAATATATAATAATATTGTGATTCTTATTTAAAAAGTTCATAAAAAAATAATGTAATTTAATAAAATAGTTAACTTAAGGGGTATTAATTCCAAATTTTGTGTAGTTTAAGGGTTTAATTTTCAAGTTTACAAAGCTAAAGGGGATATAATCCAACCATCCCAAAATTGAATGGGGGATTTTGCTTTTTTCTTTATCATCATCATCATCATCAATTTACATTTTATTTATCCTATGTGACATGATAAATTATATTCGTGAAATTGGTTTAATTATGTGATGTAATTCTTGCATACGATTAATATTTTCTCATGTGTTAAGACTCCAAAAAAACTATAAGAAATTTGTCCAATCTTTTTTCACTAAAAGTTATCGCTGCATATTGTCACACATAAAAAAAGGAAAATAAATAATCCATCTCAACATTTCTGTTAGAAAGTAGAGGGAATTCAAATGACAAGATTAAAATTGATTCAATTAAATATTTAAGAACCAAAATTAATTATTTGGAAAAAGGGACCGAAATTGCACAATTTGTATTCTAGATGACTCAAATTGCATTTAAGCCAAATCATAAATATCAAAATGGTCCACATGTTTTAGACAAAGATTTCACAACTTTAACTAGTGATGGCTTAACAAATAATTTTCCTTATAAACAAATAGTGCACTATATTTGTTAGATTGAAGAAATCTTCTGGTTCTCTAATAAATAACTACGTGAATATAAATACAGATCAATATTTTTTGCTTCAATTGCATTTATGGGTGATTTCTGGACGGTGCAAAATGGGTTGTCTAAAGCCCAATGAGAGACTAGCCCAACCAAGAGAGGCCTAGAGTTCGAGTCATATGATAAGGGCACCAGATAGCCGGTCGCATACCAAGAGCCCTGGATGAGGTTGAAGTAGCGACCTCCAGCTCGCTAAGCAACGAGCCCCAACTTACCAAGATGAGACAAATCTTCATCCATCCTCCAGAAGTCATGTTCTAGCTAAGCCAGAAGTAGGACCATCTCACAAAACGTGCAGATCACGTAGTGCGAGCTCAAGTCACTAGAGCTAGTTGCCCCCAAAACTTAGGTACTGAATGCCTAAGTCCAATCAAGTGATCAAAGGCACATTCTCCCAACTAACAGATCAGCCCCTGTAAGTTACATATCAGTTTCCTACAGGCCAACAGAGAGTTGCTTAACATTAATTGCCCATAGCGACTGATATGATAGATTTATAAATTGTAAAATTACTCTTGTACCCCCCTCTATCTCTATAAATAGGGGAACTCTTGTAACGGATATAGTAAAACATATGTAGAAACTCTGCCAAAAGAGTGAGAGAACACTGTAACTCTGTCTAATTAAATAGAGAAACCACCGTTTCCAGTAAATAAAAATCACCATGGACGTAGTGGCCAAATTGGCTTTAGCCGAACCACGTTAAAAACTTCGGTGTTCATTATTCATTGCTTTTTCTCCCTTTTCTCTCTATTTTACTATTTCTATTTGTGTTTCTCTACTTGCAGCTTGGGGGTTTCAAGGACTATTCTTGTTGACTAAAATTTGGATCCACTGAATTAAATTTTACCGTCAACATTTTGATACTAGAAGGAAGGCCCCTAACTGCATCTCTTTTCTTTAATTCGCTGCCTAGCTACAATGGTAAGAGGAAGAGTTGCTAAGAGCATCGGTGTCACCATCAGCCAACCAAATGGTCCCATAGAATAGCATGGGTTAACACTGGGGTGCTCTATCTTCCCTGCTACGGGCACCCCTACCACCCCTGTAGCAAATGTTATTACCGATATGGCACCAATAACTCCTCATCAGCCTGCTGTTCTTGAGAAAGACAGAGTTCAGGCATGGTGTTAGCATCAGGAGGCACTTGAAAACACTATAAATGAGTTGGTCGATGTAGTGTGGGCATTGGCTCATGCATAGGCCCAAGACATGTAGAGACAAGTTGAGGCTACAGCGCCCGAAGGGGAACCCCAATAGCCAGGAGTGCAATAGGAGAAACCCTTCGGAGAGGAGCATTATAAAGTTAGGTCTGTTCCTTTGCATAATTCACAATTGAGATCAGAGCTTCGTCGAGCTCGCAGAGGCAACGGTGGACATAGCCAGTGACATGAGAGCTCGTATCGAGGATGAGGCTCGAACAGGGTCAAGTATGGAACCTCAGATTGCTATTCTTATGATCAGAGAAGTGATCGAAGTTGGCAAACCACCAGCCATCGGTCTGAAACCCGAGACCTGGTGGTCGGGGAGCTACTTTGAAAGGTACAATGACTCAAAAAGTGATTTATGGCTCGGGACCAACAAGATCATTATGAGGAAAGGACCTTTTTCACTAAGGAAATCCAAATAGAACCTCTTCCTCACATGTTTAGGATCCCCAACATCCCACAATACAATGGGGCCAGTGACCTATATGATCACCTGGACGTATTCAATGTCCAGATGAATCTTTAAAAAACCAGCCCACTGGTCAAGTGTCCCATCTTCCCAGCAACCCTTAGGGAAATACCATGAACATGGCTCAGGAATCTTCTAGCTCACAGCATTCATAGTTGGGAAGAATGCCAAGCGAGGTTCCTCAGTCAGTACAAAGCATTAAGAAGGAAGCTCATGCCAACTTGTCATCTTGTAATAGTCTTCCAACAAGGAGACAAATCACTAAAGGATTATATCATCAAATTGAGATGTGATGTCAATAATATGGATAATCCTTCAAATGAGAGTGTCTTCATAGTGATATCGGTTGGACTTCGTAAAGATGGGAAACTATATGAGGAAATATACAAGTCCCCAGTGAAGGACTTGGCCGAATTTTATGAGCAAGCCAGCAAGGAAAATAGGTGGGAAGAAGCCTTTGGTCTGAAAAGGTCCAAACAGGGGAACGAAAAGGATGGTTATCGTGGGAATAAAAGGAGTAATGGTGGGAACAAGAAAGAGTCCCAAAAGGGAAACCTCGATTACTAGGCCACCTACGTGACCTCGATCCCCAGGTCACCATGAAAGTTATAGCATCCTATTAAACACTCAAGACAGGATATTCATGACAGAAAGGATCGAGAGAATTTTGAAAAGCCAAATCATTTGAAAGTTCCCAATAAGTTCAAGAACAGAAACAAGTTATGTGCATATTATGATGAAATTGGGCACAATGCTTTGGAGTGCTGGGCACTATGAGATACGATTGAAGATCTAATTAAGAGAGGTCACCTATGAGACTATGTGGTGCAGTCCTCTGGACATTAACCTTAGTAGACCCATGACCACTACAATAACAATCATAACGCTTCTAAATCTTCTTTTTTACTTGATATATGTTATTCATATGTAAATGAAAATTTCAAACTTTTCTTCAAATCCTAATAATGAATGATCTCTGAACAAATTTTTAGGAAAATTCAAGATTAGCTTCAAATCTGGTGGCCTCGTTATGTATATTATTTATTCTAAAGCTCATAATGCTAAAAGCTAAATTCACCACTAAAATATAGATAGGGTTGAGGTCCCCAAGCTTGGAATATTAGGCACAAGATCACCCTATCTCTAGTGTGGGACCACCACCTTATGCATGCATATGACTAGCTCTTTGACGCTAACTTATATCGACAAAGGCACATTTCCTGGATGTCCAACCCGACAAATATACATTATCTTGCTTGATAAATATACATTATCATGGGCAACTTGATAAATATACATTGTCATGCTTGGTAAATATACATTGTCATGGCAAGCCAGCTAAATCGCAGCTCTCATGCTATCAACTTATTAAGGTGCCGCCCTCTAAGCAAAGCCAGCCTAACAAATATACATTATCTTGCTTAGTAAATATACATTATCATGGTCAACTCAGTAAATATACATTATCTTGCTTGGTAAATATACATTGTCATGGCATATTGGTTGAGGCGTAGCTTGAATGACCAAATGACGAATATACATTGCCTTGCTTGATAAATATACATTATTGAAGTCAACCGATAAATATACATTATCTAGCTTGGTAAATATACATCGTCATGAAAAATTGCCTTTATGTGAATTGCTCAATGCACCAGCATTGCCTTTAGTCTAGCACAGGATCGTCAGCCATCCGGGCAAGATCGCCCCAAATCTAGCACAAGATCGCCAGTATTGCCCTTGATCTAGCACAAGATCACCAGCCATCTAGGCACAAGATTGCCCTTAATCTAGCACAAGATCGTTGAGGCACAGCTCTCATGCGACCTATCACTCGTAGCTTTCATGTGACCCATTGCTCGCAGCTCTCATGAGACCTAGTCTGTGCAGTTCTTGCATGACCTCATAACAATCGAGATGTCCCCATGTGATCGATTGGTTGTCCAACATGGCACATATCCTTTAATATGATTTACTAGCACAAATCTATTTATACAAGTCTTCTCTTTATTATTATTACCTAAGGTTGATTGACTTATCGATCATTCATTCTACCCAATGATTATCGAGTTGTGATTTGTAGGCATTCACCCATAATAATTAACATGATATTTTCAATAGATATCTAAGATGATGCACCCAAAAAGGCAAAAAATTCATTTTAGCATTTCCCTTAAGAAGAGGGATACAGTCCAATATTAGATGTAAAGTTTGAAAAATGAAGTGTAAAAATCATAATACCAGATCTTAAGGAGCTTGATCTCTAGGGGCTGAGCTCTTTTGGGAGGAAGGATCAATGTGTGAGGTAAGCTGGTTGTCTCTTGTCTGATTAACAGAAGGTTCCATGACCTGTGGGTTATTTTCTCCCTAGGTCGCACTTTTAGCAAGAGGAGCCTCGCTTACAGACCTCGTGCCTTTATAGGAGGATTTGGCCTTAGCAGCTTTCTTTTTTTTGAAGCCTTCAACAACCTCAAAGGCCTCCGGTCTAAAGAATGAAAAGTCCATATCCGGATGTCGCTCCTACAGATTAAAAAGGAAAAAGGATGAGGTCTCAAACTTTGCCTTTTCCACTTCTTTCGCCACCAACCCGGCAATCTCAACTTTAACTGAACGACCTCTTCTTCCTTTTAAGCGATCTCCCTCTTAGCTACTTCCAATTCCGTCTTGGCGACCTCAGCCAGCTGCGATGCATCTTCAAATTTTTGCATCACTGAATCGTGGCCCCAGAGTGCCACATCCCGATCACTCCACATTTTGAACAGCTTTTTGACTGCTTTGCTAAGCTCAGCTTCAACAACCTCGCGTCTCATCAACTCACAAGCTTAGGCCTCTTTGGCACCTTTCACCTTGTCCTCTAACTCCAAGACTTTAGTGTTTGTAGTAGCCAGATCGACCTCGAGCCTGGCATTTTTCTCCTCCCAAGCCATCAGCGTTTCTCTCATTTTTATGGTTTCGAGCACGCTCTAAAATGTTAAAATGGTTTAAGTCAAATCTTGAACAAGTAAAAGGATCAAGATGAAAGGGGATCACTTACTAGAAGTTTGTGTGACAAGTGATGAAGTTTATCAGCCCTTCGCTCGATATTGTCTCTACCTTCAATACTCGAGGATTGATGTAGGGCTCTAAGATCTTGTTAACATTCATCTATAGGAAATTGAAATGCTTTTGAGTCTTTTGACCAAGGCTCAGTGTGTGCTCTTCAGTTGTAGCCTCGCGAGCCACCCATCTTGAGGAAGATGTGGTCCACTTCCCCTTACCTACTTTTTGTCTTTTAGCTGGGGGTCCAGTTGAGGGCGCGTCTTCGACCACCTCGATCACCTTAGGCTGCAAGGTAAGGGTCGACTCCTACGAGGGTGTCACTATTGGAACAAGAGGAGAGTGATCTACAATAGCAGGGGCTTCAGTGACCTTAGGCCCTGGTAAAGTCTCAATGACCTCAAGCTTTTCAGACTCATCAGATGGTGGACTTTGAAGAAGGAGCTTTACCATATTCTTGCAATCTTCTAAGTTTGCTGGGCCAACTTCTTCAACTCGGTGAGCTTCAATGTCGTTAGCAAGCTTGATGCTTAAGGCTGGGATAAGACAGTAGGAACGGAGGTCATCCTCATTTAAGTTAAGATCGTTTCTCAGATCACCCATAACAGTGAGCTGGCTCAATATATCGACTTTCTCATTTGCAAGTGTTGGCTTTTCTTTGCTAGCCCCATCTATAAAAATAAGACAATGTTAGAAACAATAACAAGAATTTGTATTAGCTCACATGACCGCGGCTGGCTTACCAAGTGTTAAAACAAAACCAAAGTTACAAAGAAGACACAGAGATGGGCACAAAATGTAGAACCAATGGGTTTTGTAGTGCCCAATATTTGATTTGCCCTTAGTGTCTCTCTACAGTAAGATCCTCTTGAAATCAGAATTTTGAATTGAAAGGTAGTAGAATCTATCTGGGTAACCCGTACTCCTAATGTTGAAAAGATGACACAAAACCCTCATGGACAATATGATGTAATTTATTTTCCGCAAGCGCACGGTGTAGTTGTAGTAAAGTCCAGCAAATACAGGTCGAGTCCCACAGGGATCTTTATTATCAATTACCAGATGTTTGCAATATAAGATGCCTAAATCAAATAAGAATAGTAAAGAGAATAAAGAGATCTAATGAAAGAGCAGTAAGCAAATAATAAGCAAAGTATAA
>JANHAO010019003.1:0-13380 GCA_026873985.1 Saraca asoca
ATCCAAGTAATGCATTGAGATTTCATGTGTTGTTTGAGGGCTAAGTTTGATTAAACTCATTAATCATTTTCAAGGATCCTTGTCTGTGATTTTAAGCCTGAGAATATGATTTGCAATTGAATGATATTTAGTGATTAATGATATATTAATTTCAAGTGGTTCCTTTGGCTGGTTGCTTGCTATTTGTGTTTTAGTTTATGTTTTAGTGTAGTTTATGTTAGATTTAGTTTCTACCAACCCCCTCCCCCCCGAGCTAAACTCATAATATCATTGATAAAATCATCCTAACATGGTCCTTGTGTTCGACCTGGGTTGCCTATGCTACAAGTTAGTTTAGGTAATTTCAGTTTATAAATTACTAATTTGGCGGCCTCGACACACTTGCATCATGGAGATATCACTTAGATGCCTATGTCATAATATTGGGGATCTCACATTAATTCAAACCTTTTTGTTTACAAGTATAATATTTATTAAACAAACTAATTCTTTAATTTCTGAAGGACAACTACTCCTATATACTCATCTTACACTTTTTTATCATTTCCAATTCAACTATTGGGTTTCTATCACTTGGTTTGCTCTTGCTTCTTAATGCTTATAATAAATTCGTAATACAAATTATTACACTTCCGTCTAACCACCAACTATTCAATGGAACATTTCACTAAACTTAGCAAAACATAGTGATGCACACTCAAATAAGCTTTCTTGTTTTTTAAAATTAGGTTCCTTTTAGGTGTGACTAATTTTCGCACTTAGCACTTGATCTATATGAAACAAAATAAGCACAACAACCTTTGCTTTCATCATGCCATCTTCCACTTGACTAACTACAAAGGTAATTTCACTGAAACACCTTCATGAGTATGAAACGATGTCTTAAGGACATCCATTTTTAACTGAAAGAGACTCCAAAACATGCTAAATTAAATGAATATTTTTCAAGTCCACTTTCATGTCCTTCAAGCAATTATAGTAGTATATTTATTTCACAATATGCTGAGAAATTCCACTAATACTATCTTAAACAGTTTTTATCCAACAACGAGAGGTAATATTCTTTTCGGTCTTATCAAACTTTACAGACCTATTAGCTACAAAGTCTATAAAAGCTTTGGCATTTGGAGAGTCAACAATGCCTTTTATGATAGTCTTATCCTTAGCATACATCACAACCATATAGTACACTCTATTAGTGTATGTCTACTTTTCACAAAGAGTTCTTGTGTAGTAGTAAAGTCATCGTCTATCTTCAGCTCTCCGATTCTCCATGGCAAATAGAAAATTTGGTGATTGCCAAATATGATATAAGCCATTCTATGTAGATATCTACTACTCATCTTAGTCCTCATAATTGTTCTCATTTACTATCTTTAAGGTAATTAATTGTATAGATAACAAAAGATTAAGGAAATAATTATTTATGAAATTTATCATAAATTTTTAAAATTGTATGTTCAACATAATCATGCTATAATATTTCCTCAATTAACTATATAATTCCATTATGAAACTCGGACACTGATAGGGTATTTAAGACTTCATAATATAACGTAAGGATTGAATGCTACATTCCTAAAACTTTATACTGATTGGGTATTTAAAATTTTAAAAACATAACATGCAATCCTAATACTTACATTATCACCAACAAACTATATTAATAATATTACACTGATTGGGCATATATGTTACTAATATAGCACTCTCCTAGATACAATTTTCAAATTTTAATTTTAGCAAAATTTTATGCAACGAGTCCCACAAATAGTTGCACAAAATTTCATGATATAATATAAGCAAAATTAATTCTTACATAATTTTATAAATTGTACACAACAATCCAAAAAATATTTTAATATGTAAAAAATATTAAATCAATCCATAAAAATTACATACCATAGTATAATATGTAAGAATCATACAGTAAATGTTTCATGTTCAAACAACATGAAATTAATGCTCAAATAATTAGGAAAATAATTAAATAAAATATTTTATTTCTAGAAAATTATGAAAAAAATTATAGATAGCAGTTTAATAAATAGAAAACATAAAATAAAAATATTTTAGGCCTAATTAACATCAAATAATTACTTAAATAAATTTAAATAAAATAAAATATCTATATTTCAAGAAAATTTTTAAAAAATGTCTATGAAAATCACCTTGAGGAGTGGAGGCTAACAGTGCAATTAGCACTGCTACAAGAAGGCAACAACATTGTGTGTGGCCCACACACATCACCCACGTGTGTGGGCCTATGTGCTAATGCCTTAAATCAATCTCATCGCCAGAATGGGTTACTTAGGTTTGTGAAAAAACCCAACTTTGACCTGGTTTTAATTTCCATATTCCATTCGCGATTTTCACAAATTGATGTGTAGAACCCCTTAATCAATTTCATCAAAACTAGGAAAAACTTCAAGAAATTTGAATGAAAAAGATCAAACTAATTCTTCAAAAAACTTCATTTATAAACACAATTTTAATTCAGTTTTCTTGAAATTATTTAGGGTTTTGTTTTTCTAATCACTATAACACTAAATTACCAATCAATTTGAACAAATATTTAAGAATTCGGTCAAATTTTGACAAACTTGAACCCAAACGGCCATATTCAAATTTGAAATTTCAATTCAAAACACAATTCACTAGTTTTTTTTTTCAAATTGAATTGGGATTTTTGTTGGGCATGAAGATTTAAAATAAAACAACAAATCAATTTGGAGAAAAAAACATAAATTGTGCTTAATTTGAAAAAAATCTCCTTTTCAAAAAAATTTTGAAAAATCAATTTCATGGTCTTGTTTTAATTGCAATAGAATATACAGAAGTTCTAAAGTTATTCATACATAACCTATTAAAAATAGTCAAAAAATATTTGTACAAAACCTATAATATATCTTGTCACCAAACTATGGATTCTTCATATCAAATACACAAAATTGCTAAATAAATTTGCACAAAATTTTAGCATTGTAAAATGAAAGAAAAATTGGCTTTAATACCAGTTGTTATAATTGAAAGAAAATAATAGCTAAAAACTAGATCTGTACATCATGTTACAAAATATCTAAATTTATACAAAATAATACATTAATTCATTAAATATGTGTACATGATATTTTAATGTAAATCCATTCTAAAGTGAATCCTCTATAGTAAGTGCACACTTTACATGCCTTAGTAGTGAAAGGAAGATAAAATTGTATTGTGACCTCCATGGGCAGCTACAATTCTCTATAAGGTATAGTTAGGGACCTAATTTGCTATAACCCTAATAGATCAATTGATCCATCATCATAGATCCAGTAACAAGGTTCATACCACTAATGTCTACTTTCGGCCTAAATATCATATTAGACCCAATAGTCAGATCACGTATTAGATAATCTATCATACTTAATTATTATGATATTCAATTCATCTAATTTAATATATAATTAAACTATAGTAGTCCAATATAAAAAATTTTAACACATAAACCATAAATATTCAAAATAAAACTCCTTAAGAGAAAATTAGAGAGTCACTCACATAAAATGAAACAAGTGGGTTGGTAGAACCTAGATCCATATAAAGAAAAAGTCAAATATTATAAGTTAAGAAAAACATTATTTCCTAAAATAAATTAAAGAAAGAAGGAGTTGGGCAAGTGAAGTCGAGTAACATGAGTGAATAAAAATTTATAACCTTCAAAAACTAGCGTATGCGTATGGTTGGCTTTGGAAAGATAGAGACTCTGGTTGAGAGTGAAAAGTGGAAGTGCTGGGTGTGTTAGTGTAGTGTGTTGGGTGAATTTTATTTGAGAAAGTGGAGTAAAACGGAAGTAATTTGATGAGATAAAAGGGGCATGCATGCATTGTATTGCTAATGTGTCACCAAGCCTAACCTGCAGAGAATCTCTAGAGAGCCTTGATGTCCTATTTCATCGACCGCAATATATATATATATATATATAGAGAGAGAGAGAGAGAGAGAGAGAGAGAGAGAGAGATATTTAGTTATTTATAAGTCACTATCTTCTGCTTCTTCTTCTTTTAACCTTTTCATCCTTATCTCTCCGCCACCTCATTTTAGTCTCTCTTTTTTTTTCAATTTTTCCTAAATGCCATCCTTTGCATATATATTAATCCTTTCATCTATTTATAACACTATCTATTTATTATTATATATTTATCCATCATTTAAGAGAGAGATTGTCATGCACTGACACAATGTAAGCTCACACCATCAAATGAACGGGACAGATTTTCTTTTGATATGTGATGGAACAAATGTAATATGTTGATTGGTGTTTTGTTCCTAAACTTTATTTACCTGGACCGTTGATAAATGATTCGGCCAGATCCAATTTTTTTCCCCACAACCAGATCTACCTCTTTTTTGTTTTTTTGCTATAACCAGATCAAACCCATCTTTAATCCAAACCTCGCTCCCCTTCCTCTAAGGTCTTTCTCTTCCTAACTCAGCTTAGTTCAAAAGATTCTAGAAGCTTGAGGAAACGCAGATATCATGAGACATAAAATGTCAGAGTTGAACCACATCTTCATGACGGTGTTTCTTTACAACTTCTCGACGTTCATGGTGGTTGCGGCCAACACAGATGTCACCATGTCT
Source organism: Saraca asoca (assembly GCA_026873985.1). Taxonomy (NCBI): domain Eukaryota; kingdom Viridiplantae; phylum Streptophyta; class Magnoliopsida; order Fabales; family Fabaceae; genus Saraca; species Saraca asoca. The sequence continues at coordinate 4,627 of JANHAO010019003.1, forward strand.
GCACATTGTCGTGGAACAGTTCAATACTCCTTCACCATTTATCTCACTGGTTTCCAGCAGGCGGTACCGTTTATTAATAGATTGTAAAGATAATTAGTCACCTAATGAATGCAGCTTTACAAGATACTATCATTACTTTAGCTTATTGATTACACATAATTTTAAGACTACTTTACTGTAGTTTATTTGATATATTAAATTAACTGGAAAATATATGCTTAATCAAAATCGCAAGTAATTCAGTTCAATTTTTTTAAAAAAAACATTAATCTTATATAATTATTTTTTATTATAAAATTGAAAGATTATTACAAATTTTTCAACAACCTAAGAAAATAAAGTAGATCCGGTTGTGGGCAAAAAATGTGGATGGATTGGTGTAAAAAATTAGATCTAGCCCAAATCATTTATCAACAATCCAAACAAATAAACAAGTTTAGGGATAAAATCATAAACACCAATCAATAGGTTACGTTTGTCCCATGAGATTTTAAGAAGAAATCTGTGCTATTCATTTCGTGGTGCAAGTTTACAACAATGTGTCAATGGTGCATAGCAGTCTCTTCCTTACTTCAAGAAAAGTATAAGTACTTCCCTTTTCTCATTCTTCTTCTAGTCAAACAAAAGAATACTGTTTTTTAGTATATTATTAACGTAGGACACTAACTTTCAATATTTTTCTTTTTCGCCTCCTTCTTGCCATGTGACACACTCCTTTAACCATATTTTTTCATTATAATTTATTATTTATTTATTTTTAAAACTATTTCTTATTATAGGTAAGTCCTAATTTCAATGGATTTAAATTTCTTAAAAATTCTATTTAACTATTTATATTGTTTTAATTTGTCTATATGTTAATGTTATTTTTTTTAATATAAATTCCTAAGACTTGTTGGTGGATGTTACAAGTTTTCTTCCATTAAAAAAAATTGGTCCTCAAATTTTTAGCAAGACTAGAGAACGGGTAGGATCGCCAACAACTTATGTTTTTATTTACAAAATTGTCAAAATTCTTATCAAATAATTACGGATATTTCTTTCACATAATATCTTTTAGCTCCCATATGGCCTCTCACTATCTATGTCTTTCCCAAATTACTTTTATAGATGGTATTTCTTTGGATCAAAGTTTTCAGACCTACTTATCCATAATAGCTATTGCCTGTTTCGTATACGTTAGTTTTCGATCTAATTGTACTGTTTCATCTCTTAAAATATGTGCCTCATCCGAAATGTATTTTCTTAGCATGGAAATATGGAAAACTTGATGTATTGCTTTAATGGTTTTAGCAGCTCTAGCTGATAGGCTACCTTTCCTACTTTTTTGATGAGTGGATACGATCATATGTAATGGGGGCTAATTTTCCCTTTTTACCATAACTCATTAGACCTTTCATTGGTGAAACTTTTAAATATATTTGGTCACCTTCTTGAAACTCCAATTCTCTTTGCCACTTGTATGCATAAAACTTTTAGCAATCATGTGCTGCTTTAAGGCTTCCCTTAATGATCTGGATTTTCTCTAATGCATTGGTAACTTATTTTAGCCTTATCAACTTGTTCTTTCCTGGCTCAAACCACCTGATAGGTGATCTACATTTTTTTTTCCATATAATGCTTCAAATGATTCCATTTGATTGTTAGCCTGATAGTTGTTGTTTTAGGCAAACTCAATCAAAGGTAAATACTTATCCCAACTTCCTTTAAACTCCATTGCATAGGCTTTTAGCATATCTTCCAAAGTTTGGATTATTCACTCAGATTGTTCATCTATTTAGGGGTGGAACACTGTACTAAACCTCAACTGTGTACCCATCAAATTTTGAAATGATTGCTAGATATGAGAGATAAATTATATACCTCTATCAAAAATAATTTTGACAGAAACTTCATGTAGCAACACTATCTTATCCACGAAGAGTTAAGCATATGGAAAGGCTACAAACATAGTTTTTACTGGTAAGAAATGTGTAGTCTTGGTTAATTGATCAACGATAATCTAAATGGAATCATATTTTTTATTGGTGTGAGGTAATCCCATTAAGAAATCCATTGTGATACTTTCCCATTTCCATTCTCGAATATGTATATTTTGATGGAAACCAGTAGGTAGTTGGTGTTCCACTTTCGTTTGCTGATAAGTCAAGCAATTAATTACATAGTTAATCACATCCATTTTCATTCCTTCCCAATAGCAGATGTCCTTCAAATCCTGGTACATCTTGGTTACCCCTAGGTGCAACGTATATGTTGATTTGTGCGCCTATATCAGAACTTTTCTTCGTTGCTCTATTGGAACCCACAAACATTGCTTGTATTTAATTACTTTTCTTCTACTTTAGTCATTGATTCTTGTATTTTCCTTTGCACTTTTTGTGTTTTTCTACTTAAAGCAATAGCTTCAACATTTTCCTTCCTAGGATGGTAGCAAATGGAACAATTGTAACCTTTAACTAATTCCATCCATCGTTGCTATTTAAGATTCAAATCTTTCTGTGTAAACTTCATATGTTGTGTTGTATAAATAATGCCTCCAAAATTTTAATGCAAATACCACGATTGCTATTTCTAGGTCATGTGTCAAATAGTTTAGTTCATGTTTCTTGAGTTGGCACAAGGTGTAAGCAATTACATGTCCATTCTACATCAACATACATCCTAGACCAACTATTGAGGCATCATAGTAAATTGTGTATCCTTTTGTCCCTGATGGCAAGTTGATACAGGAGCTGTAGTCAAACATTCCTTCAATTTTTGAAAAATCATCTCACATTCATCACTCCATAAAAATTTCACTCCCTCTTGAGTTAATTTGATCAATAGTGGGTAATATTTGAAAAATCCTTCAAAAATCGATGGTAGTACCCAGCTAATCTGAGGAAACTATATATTTCTATATCTGTAGAAAGTCTAGGCAGCTTGTAACTAATCGAATAAATTATCTATTTGAGTCAATGGATACTTATTCTTTATGGTGACTTCGTTTAATTGTCAAGGATCAATGCACCAATATAGCAACCCATTTTTCTTCTTTACTAACAATATTAGAGCTCCCCATGGTCACATGTTGAGGTGAATAAACCCCTTATCCATCAAATCTTGCCATTGTACCTTCAGCTCTTTAAATTTTGTGCGCACCATCCGATACGATGGAATGGACATTGTCAATTCCAAGTACTATATCAATTCTGAACTAAATCTCCTGATCGGGTGATGGTCCTAGTAATTCACCAGGAAACACATCTTGAAACTCATTTACTATCACAACTTGACTCATATGGGTTGTTTTAACTTCTATATTGCTCACCATTGCTATCCTAGTTATGCATCCGTTTCTTTTTAACTTATGGGCTTTAGTGCTGAAAATAAAATTTGGTATTGTTGCCACTTGTTCACCATGGAAAATTTGTGTCACACCTTCCCTTGGTTGATAAGTGATGGTCTTCTGATGACAATCCATGCATACATGATATTTGGATAGCCAATCCATTCTCAATATGGTATCAAAATCAATATTTTCTAACAGTATTAAGTTTATTGTGGTAGGGTTATTATCAAGCCTAATTTTACACTCACTAATCTTGTAAGTGGTTAGAAGCATACCCCCATTGGTATTGTGACTGCTAATACTTGTTTTAAGTTTGCTTTTATTTTGTCTACCTTCAAAGACAAAGTCTTTGATAAAAAAGAATGTGTGGCTTTTGAATCAAATAATACTCTTACAAGTATATTCTTTAGTAGTAAATTAGCTATCACAATTGCATTAGAGATTTGAGCTTCTTAATATGTTAGGGCAAACACTTTAGCTTGTAACTTAACTACTCCTCTCTCCTTGTTTCCTTTCCTTGCTCCAAAACCTAGCATGGTAGATGATTGCACAAAGGTCATATTCTGGGTAATTGGGCCTTTAGAAGTAATGGTAGCATTTTTGTACAACATCATTTGAAATTCATTCACCTTATGCCCATTTGTCTACTTGTGAAATACACCCCAATCCTACATCCACAAGGCCCACAATGATTAGTTTTAACTGGTTGCAATATGGTGTGTCCATCCATGATGATTTGGGTGTAGAGAAATTTCTTAGTCTAGAAAATGCAGGTTGGTTTAGCATGCTAACTCCCTAATAAGACCTCAAATTTTGAAATCTTCCCACACCATGTTCATTTGCACCTTTTATTGGTGCACTATATACAGGCAATATTTCCCCTATTTTACTAGCTCCTCCACCCTCAAATCTTAATCATTTTTGTCTAGAGGTCCTTTCTATTTCCTTTCTTTCCTTTGATCTAAGTTCAATTTGAAGTGCTTGATTCAAGACTTGGTGGTAGGTAACAACATCCATAATGGTGATTTGATCAAAGAGATAATCACATAGTCCTTGTACGAACCTTTTAGCCTTTGTCTTTTCATTTAGAATTAGATGTTCGACATATCAAGAGAATCTAAGAACTGAGCATTATACTTGTCAGGTCCCAAGGAATTAGAAACTAAACTACAAAAATCATAGACCTTGCCCTTACTCCTTTAGGGGAATGTGTATACTCTTTTTATATGAACTTGATTCTTCTTTTTAATATTAATGGAAACTAAAATTTATTCTTTTAATTAAGAGACATAGTAAAGTATCAATTATTGAATATGTAAGCAATAGAAATTAATAGTTGTGCAGTAAGATTAAGAATGTAAGAAGTTAAAAGACAAAGATTAAGGCAAAAGTTTTTAAAGTGGTTCAACTTAAATTGAAATTGTAATTCAAATCTACTCCACTTGATCATTCCTCAACTGGAAGACCTTTTCAATTAAAAAGAAAAAAAACATTAGGATTTCCTAGGCTCCTGAAATGTCAGTTTACAACAAACATAGAAGAATTACAAGAATCTTGCAAACCTAGGAGAATTGCAAATAGGCTCTTCTTAACCTAAACAAACACAAGAAATTATAACAGGCTCTCGCTAGCCTAAACAAGATTTCTATAAACCTAGAAACCTTAAATGAAAATATCAAAAAAGAATAGGGTAAAGTAAAATACAATACCAGAGGTTCGAGGTGAAATCTCAAACAGCTAAGATGAATTCTATAAAACCTTGATTCAAAATCCTTTAATTAGATTTTAGAATTCTTGTGAGATAGAGAGAAATCAAGTTTAGCACTTTTCTCTAAGTATTTCGCACTTAAAGGTGAAAAAAATGGTGAAAAACTTATAAAGAATTAAAGATAGTTAGGCTTTATAATTGCTATAATGAATTGTAACGAAATAACTATTTTTCAATTAGTGAATTGATTATTGAATCGATTCAAAGAAATATCCCAACCTTTAGTTTAAAAAATATTCAAAATAATTCTTCATGAATCGATTTGTTAATCGATTCATATAGGTTTTCAAATCATGAATCGGTGTATGAATCAATTCGTAATGTGTAAAATCTTATTTTCTTCAAGTGGCTTTTCTACCTCATTTTGAAAATATTTGTTTAAATCAAACTTCTTTTAAAATTCATTTACAGGAGATCCTAAAAATAAAAATAAATCCTAATTTCTAATGTTTATCTTTTTGAAACACATATGCATACTTTGAAACCTATAAAATAAATTGAAATAAGCAGTGAAACATAATATTAAATATTAATGTGAAAAATTGATAAAAAATTATTTTTCATCATCAAAATCAAGGAATATTATAGTTAGGGTAACCTAGGCTAACAATTTCCCCTTTTTTATGATGACAAACAATTTTAGATTAGTTTCAAAGTAAAATAAAAACAATAGTTATCTTTATTAAAAATTTTGAAATTCATGAAAAGTTTTTAACTTTTAAATTTCTCTCCCATTTTAATTTTTTTTTAATTTTTAATTTTTCTTCCCCTTTCTAATTGAAAATAATTTCTTAATAAAAATATTTTTAGTTTGAAAATAAAATCTAAAATTTATGACATTTTTGAAAATTTTTGAAAATTTTAAAAATTCCATATTTTTCTCCTTTTTGGCACATTAAAAAGTAATAATAAAAAATTTGTACCAAAAATATAATAAAAATAAAAGGAAGGGTAGAAGACATTGATCAGAGTTTAATCTATATTTATATATCAAAAGAGTTATATATTAACCTGAGTCACAATATCAATATAAAATCTAGAGTAAGGATAAAATATCCACTATAAATTGGAGAAAATCTATATAACTTCAATAATAACAAATAATAAAGATATCTAAATCAACATAAAGTCTAAATCCAACATCCATAAAGATAATATCCAAAAAATATCAAAATATCAAAAATACATCACATATCAAAACATAGTATTAGCAACATAATAAGAATAGTAAAAACAAGATATGGAAAATGGGACTAAGGGATACACATCAGATAAACAAACAAGCACAAATAAGACTAATCTGTAGGAGGTTCATTAATCTTTTGAATCTCTGCTTCTTCATCTTGTTATTTTAGCCTCAATCTAATATCTTGAACATAAACCTCAAGAGATTTGAGCCTTTGGTTTATTTCATTGTTTCTTTTGTAGCTTTCCTCTTCTAAATGAGACATCCTTTCGTCTATAAGGTCAAACTATGTTTCTTGAGCATCAGTTATCTTGTTCATTTGATCAATCATGTGCTTGTTCATCCTTTCAATTAATTTAGTTAATCTGGCTTCAGCTTCAATGGAAATTACAACTGAGCTTGAAATTTGTCCAAATAATTGTGTAGGCATGGGTGTTTCTTTAGTCTATTTCCCTTGATCATTTTCTTTAAATCCCATCTTGTGAAAATGTGATGTATTAATTATTGTAATTGTATTTGGTGGTGAAGACAAAATTTCATCAAAAAGTTTTATTTTGGATTTGGTAAAAAATGGAGTTAGGATCATGCCATAGGGAAGATAACTTATAACTGTTCTTTTGGAACATTCACCCATATATTTCAAAATAAAGTATGAAAATTTGAAATTTAGTTAGTTCTTAATAACCCACATTAAAAATAAATTATCTTCCACAATTTGGGTGAAATTGGTGATCCTTGGCATAATTATCTTGCACAGAGCATAGAGTAGAATCCTATCTTTAGGAGGGAAGCCAATTATTAGCAATTTTCCACTATCATCTTTTGGGATGGAGTAGGGAAATAGCATTCTAACTGCTAGTTCCCTACTGTAATTAGGGAAGTATCCTACAGTAAACTTTGGCATTGTATTGTTCATACCAAATTCATTTGCAAAAGATTCGGAATCAATCACCAAATATTTATGCATCACATAATAAGACAATTTACCATTCACATCAGTAAGATTAGCATAAAACACTTTTACTAATCTAGGATAGGCTATTTCTTTTAAAGATAGAAATTTCTCTAGCCTATACTTAGCTAACAGTTCAGATAAATGGGTTGTTTTCAGTAGTTGATCATTAAAGTATTTCAAGGGTTCAACTTTTCTATTTTCTAAGGAGAGATAAGCAACATACTCATTAGAGGATGGGAAGAATGCTTCTTTTTTAGTTGATTGTGTGGCCTTTGTTGGTGATTTATCCTTGAGTTTTGCTAGTAGTTGATCCTTTTTGCCATTGTTAATGAGATTGTTGAGAAGAATGGTTTCGGCACCTAGAGTTTTCTGGGGTTTGATTTAGGGCTTTTTGATTTGGGATGTTTTTTATGAAATCAATCAGTTAGAAATTTTAGAAATGATGTTTGTAGTGTTTCTGTATAAAAAATTTGGTGAAAAAATGTTTAAAAATGAAGATTTTAAGAATTTTGAGAGGGAGAAGTCGAGAGAATATCAACAAAGGAGTTGAAGGGTTACTATGAAATGAGTTGAACTTCAATTTGAGTATTTATAATATCACACCTTGAATCGATTCAAGCATCAATTCAGAGAGCAAAATTCACTAATGAATAAATTTAGGTTTAAATTTTGTCATTGAAATTTATAAAGGGATCGATTATGGGATCAATGCGTATATGAGTAAATATTCTGCGAATTGGTTAGGTAATCAATTCATCTAAGAGTATTTGAAAATTTTGACAATTTGAGTCTTCCCTAAATTTGATGAAATTGACTGAATCAATGTAGGCATCGATTCATAGTGTGCATTATTGGAGAAGTGAATTGATTATGACATTAATTCAAAAACTCATAAAAACTAGATAAATGGGAATAGATTACGATTAAGGGGTTCATAAGTTTAAATTTCCAAAATTTTTGTTCTCCTAATGGTTTTTCTTGTTATTTAAACAACTAGAAGCTATCTCAAATCACTTGAAGTCTCAAATTCTCTTCATGTACTTGTAAAACAAACTCAGCAATATCTCTGATGCTTAAGTTAGTGCTTGCAACATACAAATCAAACATGAAAAATATGATAATTTAGTAAAGATTTTAGAGGATTTGTCAAAGCCTATCTTGTGGTGAGTGTAACTTTTATTTTGCATCATAAGTTGCTTCTTTTCTCTCACACAGACATGTGAAACTAGAATTAAATTTGCTTGGCTGGTACCTAGTAAGTTTTAGGTCCAAACTTATTAGCAGGTATAGTAGAAACTTTCTTAGCAATAGATAATTTTGGCAACCATACCAATTTTTCATTTGGCCTTAGAAAATATGTTCCATTCCTAAATGGATAATCTCTGATATGATGGCCTTTGTGATTACAACAATACCAGGTGATATAGGTAGGGTGTAACATCCTAATTATTTATGTGTAAGCTATCTAATAAAGATAATTAGGACTTGTAACCCCTATAGAATTAAGGAAAAAC
>JANHAO010019004.1:0-13372 GCA_026873985.1 Saraca asoca
AGTTTTTTAATTTTTTAAAAATTATGACAAGTGCTTATTTATCCAAATACTTTAATTTTATAAGTGCTTATGATGGTCTTTTCAGCAATTTTAGTTATTATAAGTACTTGTATAGTAATGCATCCAAATACTTTAAAATATTGCATAAGTACTTTTCAAAGTGTGCATTCAAATACAAATAAACTTATTAAATTAAGTGCTTATGACATAAGCTCTCATCTAAAATATTCTTATGATATAAGTACTTATTTAAGTTGTTTACCTAATCGGGCCCTAAATTATGCAATTATTATATTACTCATTTTGACTCGTGAGCTTAATTCGCTTAATTTATCAAGTAGTAAATCAAACCTTTTTTTGGGCCTTGAATATTGAAGTTTGGGCTGCCTGAAACTTCACTTACTGCCGGAAGTACGGGCTTCACATTTTTTGGTCACAGTATGGGCCGCACTTGATCAATTTTTAATAGGCAAGTTTTGGGCTATTCACCAGAGTGGTGTTAAATTGGGCTTTAAAATCGTGGGCCCAATTTTGAGGTCTTAAATAAAGGCTGGTCGGTAATACGTGTAAAGTCTTTCTGTATGGCGGACTGGCGGGTGTGTAATTGTTAAGTCTTTTGTTTTGATGACCAGAACCAAATAAAAACACTGGTTTGTGTCTTAGCTTTGCTAGCTTCCTCTCAAACTGGCGGCTTCTGATCTATGTACGATGATGGCGGCTACTATAACTCACCCTGGAAAAATCCAAGCTTGCTCAGAGACGCTGCTTCGATTTTCCGGCGGAAAAACAGTTGCAATCGGTGTTAGAGTTGCACCAAAATCATCTAGTTTCAGTTCAAAGTCTTCCAAGTTGGAGCCTAGGAAACTGGTTGTCTCTGCGACAAGCACTAACGAGAAGCTTAGTGAGAATGCACTCTCCCCCAATGTCCCTGCTTCTTCTTCCTCTTCCCGATCCAAGTATGTCTACGAATACCGTTTTGTTCTTTCACTGAAATAATAAGGCTGCTCTATTAGTTTGAAAGCCACAGGATAAGTCATTCTTTTGTTCTAAGTAATTGTCACATGAATTTTGAGTATAAAATGATTTCATAGTTATGACTTAAAATGGCATTTTTATGTTAACATTGCTTATTTTCAATAAATTAAGTGTTCTTGAATAACTTTGATTTTATTGGAATGCCCCAGTTGTGTTCACGCCTTGTAAATTTGAAAATTGAAGTACCACTTCAAAGTCATAGTGTAATGGAATGATGATAAATACTGAATTTGCATGGTTAATTGATTCACCCTGTTGACGTTTATAAATAATGCAGGGTTAGACGACACACGATTTCAGTTTTTGTTGGCGATGAGAGCGGAATGATAAATCGGATTGCAGGGGTGTTTGCAAGGAGAGGATATAATATCGAGTCACTTGCTGTTGGTCTGAACAAGGACAAGGCACTCTTCACTATAGTTGTATCTGGAACTGACAGGGTGCTCCAGCAAGTTGTAGAACAACTTAACAAACTTGTGAACGTTTTGAAGGTTATGATGCCCCGCTTATTTCCAGAACATACATCATAAATTGATTGAAATTTAATGACCTTATTGATACGACTGGGGAAAATTGAATTTAGCTGTACCTGAATGTTTGTCTTGTTTATGCCATTTAATGACCAGGTAGAAGATCTTTCAAATGGGCCTCAGGTGGAACGTGAACTAATGCTGATAAAAGTTCATGCAGATCCACAGCATCGTGCTGAGGTAGCTACTTAGTGATTTGTGGGTGTTGTATACATACAAGCATCATGTGCATGTGTCAGCCAGCAGGCTTGCCTGCATGTGTGGTTTAGTCCCTTCTTTGTTCCTTTTTACTAATTCTTTTTTTCTTGAAATTCTCAGATAAAGTGGTTGGTGGACATCTTCAGAGCTAAAATAGTGGATATCTCAGAGCATTCAGTGACAATAGAGGTTATTGCTGGATATTCTTTAACTTAAATCACCATTTATTTGTGCATGATCTTATGCACTTTTGAAGTCTATAAGAAAAGTTGAAATTGGATTTTTTCTATAGCACTTATTATGCTTTTCATACATTTGAGGAATTGTCTGATGGGTTTGTTGGCCGACTGAGATGATAATTGGGTGTACTGCAAGAAACAATAAAAGGATTGTTATCTAGAAAGTAATTTGGCGTATAAGTCAGGGTCCAACCATGTGAGGCAATTATCTTGGGTGTAGTCTAGCTATATTGATGTAGTCTTCTTGTCATTGTCATTGCAATCTAACACATGCTATTCTTAGTGATGCCATCAAGTTCACAGGTCAGTTTCTCTGCAAATATTACAGGTAACTGGAGACCCAGGGAAGATGGTTGCAGTTCAAAGAAATTTAAGCAAGTTTGGAATCAAAGAAATAGCAAGAACAGGAAAGGTTGGAAAGTTCAATTGATTAGCTCATAAATGCTCTGCTTGTTATATATTACTCTTTATCTTGCAGTATAATGACAATGCATAAAACATAATGATTCATCAAGGCTTGGTTGTATTTCCAAATAGATTGCATTGAGAAGGGAGAAGATGGGTGCATCAGCCCCATTTTGGCGGTATTCAGCTGCTTCATACCCTGATCTAGAAGGACCAATGCCTATTGATGCTCTTGTGGGTGCAAAAAATAGGAATCCTATTGGCGAAAATGACATGACTGTGAGAGTATGATCCTCTTGACTCTTTGATCCCACCTTTCCCATTGTGTTTTAGCATTTTCTTTTCGTTGCGAGATCGGTAGTGGATGTAGAAAATTCCTTTAATTTGGGGCAATATATATACTTAGTAAGAATTTGCTTGTGGTGGTGCATAGCAGTTGTGATGAAAATCGATGCTGGTTGGAGTTTTGATGTAAATATCATCCTGACAATACATACAGGATCAAATTATATTCTCACTGACTCTTCATTGTCTATACAACAATTTTTCTTTATTCCAGTTTATAAAGTTTCTCTGCCTGACTTAAAACAAGCATGTCTGTAAGTCTCACAAGAAGTGAATAACAAACAGTAACCTCAATGTACCATTTTATCTGCTTATTGAAGTTTTGCTGTCTCTTCTATACCTGTTTTATATATTTGTTGCTACATTATCATAAACAATAATTATGGTCTCTGATCTTTTTTTCTTCAAATGTGTGCTTGTGTTAAGGGAGATGTTTATCCTATAGAGCCATCAGATGGATTTACTGTCAATCAAGTCCTTGATGCTCACTGGGGTGATCTCAATGAGGAAGATGTAAGATAGTTCTTATCATTGCTATGATTCTTATTTTTGTATCTTTTCTTCTTTCTGTATGCACAGTAGATGTACATCTAAGTGGTCCACTTGTTCTCTGTTTTGCAAGTGTTCTTTCACTTGATATTTCCTTTAAAGTAAAGTAAATTGTTGATTTAAATAGAATTGATACCTCTATTTGGTTTCTTGGCTGCACACTGGAGTATATTAATTGATTTTGCAAATCTTTTGTTAAAAATTTATGACATTTCCCGTCTATTTAGGTTATACTCATTTTAGTTGGCTATTTTGACATGGAATTATTAATTTAAACACTAATATTTTTGCTCCATATTGTCTCAGTTTAGATCTACTCCACGCAATATTGAAGCCATTTAAACTAATTTAATTTAGATAATTAGTGAAAACCAAAATGATTTAGCTTTTTAAAATTCAATTATTTATGGATTAGCAGTATGGGCCAAATTATATGAAGCTTCTCTTGAAGTGCTCCACAAATCTTTTCACCAAGTTTTAATGCACATTGACATTTAGAACTTTTGAAGTTTGGACAGAAGTCAACATATGATTGATGGTTCATGGATTTTCTGAATGACATGCTTGTTAATGATGGAATAATTCCTTCAGACTAGTGGAATTCAGTCGCACACTTTATCCATGCTTGTGAATGATGTTCCTGGAGTTCTCAACGTTGTTACAGGGGTTTTTGCTCGAAGGGGCTATAACATTCAGGTGAGCTTCATTGGTTGTTTTTAATGTTTAAACTTGTTCAATGGCTCTAATTTTGTTTGCTTGTGTTTTGTAACTTTCTCATATTGCTCCTTTGGTTATTTCCAGAGTTTAGCTGTAGGACATTCAGAAGTTGAGGGAATTTCTCGAATTACAACTGTGGTTCCTGGAACTGATGAGTCAATTAGCAAGTTGGTGCAGCAACTCTATAAGCTAATAGAGCTGCATGAGGTTAAACTTCTCCTCTACGCAAAAGAATGCATCACATTATAATATTCCATATATAAATTGCATGCTTTGGGCTTTATCATTTGAGCATCACTGAGTATGTCATATGTGGCGTCCAAGTAGGCACATGGTACATTTATATTGGGAATCTCTATTGGGATTTAAGAAATCACCTCTTCCTTATCAAAATTGTTATCTTCAGTGCTAGGCAGTTAGCTGGATTTTGTCTTCGCTGACTGAATATGTGTAGGTGTTCTGAAACCCTGCTCTCACTTGCAATGGGTTATCTTATTCAAGAAAGCTTACTAGATTTGTGCTGATCTTTCTGACTTAATCAGGAAATCCAAACAACTTGCTTCAAATCTCTTACATGAAATGTAACTTTTCTCACTGATCCCATCAAATGGCTGACATTTCTCCAGGTTCGTGATATCACCCACTTGCCATTTGCTGAGCGAGAGTTGATGTTAATAAAGATTGCTGTAAATGCTGCCGCTCGACGTGATGTCCTTGATATTGCCAGCATTTTTAGGGCTAGAGCTGTCGATGTATCTGACCACACAATAACCCTCGAGGTGAATTAAATTGCGGACTTTTCAACCTTGTGTCCTTTAACCACATTCAACATTTGTTTTTATTGGCACTGTTTACCATTGCAAGAATCTTAAAATTCTCTGACTGTTGTATATGAAAATAACCTTTGAAACTAATTCAAATGCTCTTACTATCTCCAGCTTACTGGAGATCTGGACAAGATGGTCGCCCTGCAGAGATTGTTAGAACCATATGGCATTTGTGAGGTTTGTTCTATTCTTCTTCACTTGCATGTTCGATATTTTTGGCAAGACAGTTGACTTGTTTAAAGTACCTCTATTTCACATATACATTCTTAGTCATATTTGGTGCCTTTTGTGCCGTTGATGAATTCCTCAAGATTATGATTGATGGTAGACAATTTTCTGAAATAATCTTTTATAGCCTATAACAAATTAAGAAGGGCCACGACATTTCAAAAGGGACTGCGCTCATTTTTTAAAAAGCCCCCACATTTTGAAAATGTATTTTTTTTTTTTTAATTTCTTGAAGGTGGCGCGAACTGGGCGCGTAGCACTGATCCGTGAATCAGGCGTGGACTCCAAGTACCTTCGCGGGTATTCTCTTCCTGTATAACTTGCGCCATGGATGACACTTCTATAATAAAAGATTCTTGTCTACTGAGATTTGAATATGTCATCATGTATTGTTCAGAGTGGTCTTTAACTGTCCTACTTCTTACAATATTAGTTGTTAAATTATTTTTCTGTGGAACTTCATAAAGTTGCAAACAAATGATTACAATTACACGAGTTGTGAGATGAAAGTGGGGCAAGTGGTCTGAAATTTGTACGGAGGTTTGTCAAGCAATCACAGCCACAACCATTTAGGGCAGGTGTGCCACAGGTGCCTTCTAACCCCTATCCTCCACATAGACAAGTGGGGCAAGTGGTCTGAAACTTGGATAAGGGATATTAGGATAGAAAACAAGAATTCTTTCCACGCAAATTTGTCTCAAAATGAGACATCAAATTCTATACATTTTAGACTTACAAACATCGAATTATTTATGTTAATGAGATAGATGGCACATCTTTGCCAAAAAAAAGGAGGCCTTAGAAGGACGTCCACCACAGCCATTTGACTCGTGCTCATTTTCAATGCATAACAACTTCCAGATCTTCGCTTAGTGCATTACAATTTTATCTTGAATTCTGCATACAAAATGCTTATTAAGGTTCATAGTCCTGCTTTAAGTCTGAAATGACAGATAATTTTCACATACTATCAGCTACTGATTTACAACAAAACTTACATTGGTGCCCGCACCAAACGAATAATTCACATGCCTAAAGAAAGCAACAGACATACTATGATCTGAACCAATCCAACAGACTTGCGTTGAAAATTTCCTCGCAGGTATGAGCTCAATCAATGCCGCAGGAAAACCTCCACAAATAAACAGCAATGACGTGAGCTAAATCATTGAGCCAACTTTTGCTTGGCTACGAGTTCAATATTGCAGTGGACAGTGCCATAGCAATGGAACAAAGGAACAGATAATTTTCTACCAGGGTATGCTCAAAGCAATGCAGCCGAAGACAAATATGCCAAACGCGATTCTATAAATAAATGACACCACAATTAAAGCTGCTGGTCAAGGAAAAGGTTTCCCTCCCAGACAAGTGTTCTACAAACCGAGCTTGATAGTTCAAAAACTAAATATCATAATTTATTATCAACGGTAACATACACCCCCAAGTCCATTACATGGATCCCATCAGCAACACGACAAATTAAAAAACAAAGCCCAGCTTTGTTTACTCTTCTGCAGCACTAGCAGCACTAAGATCCACGCTGAGGTCAAGAACCTGCATAAAACATTAACAATAGAGAATCAGGGCATCATCCAATTACGCAGAAGAAACTACAGAGATCACCATGGTTCATAACAGTACTGCAATTATCTTCTCAACCCACAATTTTTCAACTTAATATCCTAGAATAACTCGGGTTGTCACAGCACTAGAGGCTCTGCATGCCACTAGATAGCTGACTATCTATCAATTTATTGGCCTCAAGGACCTTGGCGTTTTGTTTTCTAAGCAGAATTAAGATTTTATGTCCAAAGGTTGTTAGTCATAAAAGCATATAGAAGTAAGAAGATAACAGGGATGCATTTGCTTATTTAGCTTTCATTTTTAGATAAGTTTACAATAGTATACAACTACTGTTGGTATAAATGGAGTATATAAAATCAAAAAGTGATAACAAAAAAAATCTATTCAAGCACCCATCACAAGTGGACATGATGGTACAAAACTTACCTTTCCAGTAATCATTGTATACATGTTGAGCACATCCATTACAGTTGACTCAAAGTGAGTAGTAGAATCATAACTCTGTCAAAAAAACATCAAATATTTCATTCTCTGACTATCAACACAATATACTGATAATCATGTATAAGATAAACTCACAGTTGATATAAAGCAGTTGTCCAAAGATGGTTCATTGACTGGTTCATATCTGTCATAGATATCATAAAATATCTCATCAACAGGCCCTAGAAGGTCAATTCCTGGCTTTAGTTCAACCTGAGGCTGATCTGTTTCAGCTTCTGTTAACACAAATGCAATAAATTTCCCCTTCGGTGCAACATTGTGAGAATATGAAGAGCAAAATAAATACCTGCCAGCACAACCCAACAAAACAATCGATCAGTGCAGAAATAGAAACATTACTGGAATTTATAATTGCTGGGACATCACATGGGCAACTCAAAAACATTAATAATTCCTCTATATTTTAATGATATTTGAAAATGAGAATGAAGCAGATCGCATAACCATCGAGAGAAGATAAACTTAAAACATCAAATCATCTCACCAATTAGTTTTGGATTTAATATTGTAGCTGATTGTGGTATTCATAATCCCTATTCATTCAATTTACCAACCCTGTCCATCCTCAATTTCTTCAAGCAGCATTAGAATTATTTATTTCACTACACTACTTGATTCATACTTAAATTTTCCCGGTAAATATGAAATCCCATTTTGTAAGCAAGTCTCATTTTGTAGACATCACAAGAGCACCCAAAAAACAACAGTTTGCCTATTAAATCACATCTATTGATTGCACACCACTATTTGGCTATCATATTGACAATAAACCTGCAAGCTGCGGCCCACCAGTTTCTATCACTAATGCAACTGAGAAACCTTAACCCTAGCCTATTGAATATTAAGACTTCTGCTCTGCAACATATTGACAGGCTAAACAGCAGTCAAGGATGCCCTAGACATTTTGACAGATGGTCCAAGCAGCAAGGTAGATATTAATGAGTGTATATGTAGCAGCAATGAAATCAACAACCCTACCCAAAAATTAACTTCCGAAACACTGAGTACACAAAATATTCTTTTATAAAAAAGGACAAATAAAACAAATTTAAAACCCTGACTGAAGGCTTACATGTCGGACTTCCGGCCCAACTGCTTCTGTGGCAAAATAACTTGCACAGAATGAGAGTCATTAGTGTTTGGTATTGGGTGGCTCATGATGGCAATTGCCCTAGCAACCCTACCAACCTTCCTCACCTGTCCAAATGGTCACAAATTTCTGTTAAATAAGGATGTAGCATCCTAACAAGATTTATTGTTCACCATTCACCAATAAGTATATTTTGGGCCACAAAGCATAACTAAATTTCCTTCAGATCTTCAACTTTAACAAGATTCTAGGCGCAATCAGAGTATCCAAATGGACATGGATAGCCATTACCTTGTTGGGCAAGTATGATGGATCACAAACAACTTTTTTACACTTTGCAGTTTCCCCTTCAGATGTGACACCCACAACCTTTCCTTCCTCATTAAATTCAACCTGGTAATAAAGCAAAATCCAATCATTTCCAAAACTATGAAGAAAACCATCAAACTGTCCTTGTAAACGTCAAAATAACAATTACAAATATAATCAATAGAAGGGGGGCAGACAATTACAATCAGGTACAACTTACATGTATTTCCAATTCAGTTCACAATAGCATTTTATTACAATTAACCAATTTGATGAACTAGCGTGGAAACATTATTCATTAATTTGCACCAAATTGCAATTTTCTCAGGAATATCACGAGAATCATAGCAGTATTTACCTTGCACTCAGGTTTATTCAACATATATGTTCCACCATAAACAGCACTAAGCCGTGCAAATGCCTGGATATAAAACATGGGAGTAATAAACCTTAAGCAATCTGATATCACATACCAAAAACACCCAAAATGGAAGTGGGTGTGCAAAAAGAGACGAGATTGAAATCGGAAGAGGATGATAAATGGGAGACCTGGGGTAGCTCTCCTAATCCATACAAGGGATATATGTAAGGTGATCCTCCTTGAAACCGTGCAAGAGATTCTGCATATAGCTACAAGTTGGAAAAATAACAGGGCAAGAAAAAGAAAATAAAAGGGATTAGGATTGGAACAAATGGAACTATAAATTAATGGAAATCATAATTACACCAGAAGATCATGCAGTTAAATCACCTTCATCCTCTTCACAGTATCAAGCGCTGGTTCATTCAAGTAGCGATCATCTCTATGAAGTGCCAAAGCATGACCAATAAAGTCTATAGTGTTCTCATCAAGGCCATATTTTCTGTAGGAGTTCAAGAACAATTGCAATATAATTATATAGAAGCAGAGAATCGAGGTAACAGACATTTTAGAATGCTTAATCAAGGATTGATGATGACTGCGACAATATACAACAATAAAATAAGTATATACATACGATATTAGTTCCCTAGTAGTCACTCTTGTCAAGTCCATCCCTTCATGGGTTTTGGGATCATTTTCATCATAATCTTGGACATAGATGAAAAACTTGCGTGCTCGGCGCTTTTCAAATAATCCCATAAGTGGGGACCTTAAGGCCTCCATGTCAGTTGCTGGCACTTTGTGAACCTATCACAAGTTTTCCACCAGCAATGCAATTAACATAATAGAAATAGAAGTTAAAGCAAAAAAAAACTCTCCAGTATACTGAAGACACAAACCCACCTTTCCTTTATTATAGACAAAGCTTCCATCCACAGCTTTGAAATAGAGATACTTTGTGACATCCGTATGTATGAGAACACGTACTAAAGTGCCATTTGCCATCATAAACTAGCCCAGAATACCAGAAAGAATGAGAATTATATGTAATGGGTAATAATATAACAAAAAAAGAAATGCAACAAAATAAAATAAATGAATAACCTTAGGGATCATATCCACGTTGTAGTCCCTACTAGACCCCAAATGTGCAGGAGGGCTTTCGTTTCCTCTGAATTTCTTCCAAAGCTGAGGATAAATTTAAGTATGAGTGACTAAAATTTGAGTTAAAAAATGCAGAAACAACCTGGCACATTGAGCAAGTTAACCTGATAAAGATTGAGTGATGTAGATTCTCCTCCATAATAGTCATTCCTGTCCATGTGAAGCACCTGAACAATCACGTATTTACATTTTAGTAATTTTCAACTGAAACAGCCCAATCACACCTCAAAATCTAGTTTCCAGGAGTTGATGGTTTCAATTCTAATAAATGGGAAAAAAATCTTTAGCAAGTCATAAGGATTAGCTACAATCATAATGTTTTCCCTATAAACTAAAGTTAAATCGCATCAGATCATAGATAGACCCAATTGAAAAATGCAATTAAGTAACAATTATACTTTAGATCAGTGACTCGGCAACTGGATCTGAACAAGTAGAGAAAAAATCGGGTATGTCAAATTCGATCTGATCAGCGATTAGGAAATATGTGGACAAATGGAAGCAACGCAGTAAGTAACAAAAATCTGAATAAGAAGAATAGAGATAGAAAAAGGGAAGACCTTGAGGCCATCAACAGAGAGAAGACCGCTGAGAATGCATTCCTTAAGACCCGTGCCCAAAACAATAACATCATACTCTTCATCCATTGTTGATCCAGTCGCACTGAAGTCAAGCTTAGCTCACAGACAGAGAGACAGACACGGAGATGAAATTGGTCTGCTTAGGGTTACCCTTACTATATTATTTATAGGTGCTGAGATACTTGGATTGCTGATTCAGTAATTGGCTTTGGATCTCTACGTATTTAAGATAGCTTTTGATGCCTCCAGACTGCTTGGACTGGACGCCAGAAAAATAATTTATGTGCCTGTTTTCTTACACTGAAAATTAAAAAAATTGCAATTATTGTTTTAGAAAATTCGAGTGTTTATCTTTTTCTATATCTATATATGTATAATTAATTGGTTTTTTATATATTATTATTGTAATCATTGTCCAAAGGACATAATGTAATTCTACGGCGTGCTTTAAAGACCATAATTTAAAATGAGAAGAAAAACAATTAATATTTCTTTTGTGATTCATAATGATTTAGTAAAAGATTTTTTATTTTTTATTTTTGGAAAAGCCTAACACTGAAATTTATATATTGTATATTTGTGCTTATTTTTTTTTATTTTCAAGTGAAGATAAATGTAAATAATCAATTAAGCTTACGGCCTTACTATATAATAAAAATGCATCTAATTCATTCTAACTTAATTTCATTTGCACTGTTTTACCCTACAATGATTTTCTTCCACCAACTTCTTAAATGATTCAAATCTTAATCAATAAGATAATTAACAAGGACAAAGTTAGAAAAAAATTATTGTAGGGAGTGAAATATAATTTGTTAAGAGTTTGTATAAATATCTTTTAATTTTTGAGGGATTAAATATAAACATTTTAAAAATAAAAAATCACAAAAAATTAAAATTTTCAAACATTTGAAGTGGCTTTAAATTTTTCTAATATAAATTACTTGATCATGCATCCTTTTTTGTTGGAGACCATTTATGAGGAATGGAAGACAGCATAAAAATAGGATAAAAGTAAACCTTTGATAACAACGTTGGATGATTAAGTTAACAATAATCCAATGTTACATGATAGGATGATAGAAAAGGATTATTATGCTTTATATAAATAAGGATGATTGAGTTAATAATAAACCAATGATATATGATAGGATGATGGAAAAGGATTATGGTAGCTTGTATAAATAAGGATAAAAGATGTTTTTAAAAAATGCAAAAACCTGTCATTCATATTCCAATGCATTGGTAGAAGTCAGGCGTCACTGAAATGATATATGATGTGATCCTTATGACATAAACTCCTCAACACTTTCCTTGTAAAATGGCTCGAGACAAAAATCTATTCTTTCATTGATAGATCAATTTCACTCTCTAATTCTATTATTTTGCCCCCCATTCGGGTCAAGTATCATATATTCCTAAGCATCTTTAAAAAATAACAATTAACAATAGATCACATAATATATAAATAATCAATTAACGAATAAAGACAAAGACAGCTAATAATGAATAAATTTCATTGGACAATATTTCATTTAAAAAATAACTATTTTTTTTATTTATATTCAAAAACCTTATTTAAAAATCTTGTTACAAATTTCTATATGTATAAAAGGGACTTTTGGCCACATACTTAATCTCTTAAATTTGCATCTTGATATCCACTTCAGGTCATTAGATACTTCCCTAAAGAGCATTATATGATAAAATCATAGTGACATAAGTAAATATATTTTTTTCTGAGTTAATATAAGGATTTTTCTCTTAATTTAGAATTTTTCTGATGCACTGTAATATATTAACTCAAAGATAAAATTTAAAGATTATAATTATATATTTATATGCTCACAATAGACAAGTTATTTTAATTAAAATTATATAAATATTCTCAAATAAAGAACAAATAATCTATATGTATATTTTCTCTCATACTCATATTGTATAATCTTCTATTTATATTTGATTTTTATGTTAATTTTTATCTAAATTTAAGTACTCATGATTATTTGTGACCCCGCGTTACCATTACTAAATGCTGAAATAATCATCTCTCTATTTTGTTGGTGTATGGCCCCTCCTGTGGCAACCCTAGGATTTATTGATTGGAATTATATTGAATCCAACGGTTGGCACTTGTACGCCAAGTTAGTCATGGCCTTGGCACACTTCAAAAGCCTCACCTGCTTCATCTTTTAAACAACCTTGTTAACTACTCAAGATCAAACCACTCGTTAAGTTATTGCTTTATTGTTTGATATAAGAATCTGTAAAGCAAGCATGTGTCAAAGCAGGAGGATTGCTTTTAAAATAATCAAAGATTAAAGAAGGAAGAAGATGACGCAATTGGTCTGAGAGAATTTAAAATTAAAGTCCCCTTTTTAATTTAACCCTCCTCTTCATTGTCCAATTTGAAAATTCACGTTAACGTGCCACTCCAACACATTGGCTTCTAGTAAATAAAAAAGGACGAACTAGTGCAATATATCTAAAACCAGGGGCTATTAATGCTATTAGGAAATATTAATGGACTAAATAATTGGTCAGCAAGTTTTAAAATTGAGGATGAAAAGATGGATTTTGTAATGACTTTATTATTACCATAACGACCCCAACATTTTCCTTAGGGGGTGTTTGGTAGGGGGAAACTTTTTAGTTTCCCAGGAATCTTAAGTTGGGAAACAAAGTTTCCCATGTTTGGTAGCC
>JANHAO010019005.1:0-13379 GCA_026873985.1 Saraca asoca
TCTCAACATATTTGACTCCATAAGGTGACCATCTAAAAGAGTAATTTTAATTGTTTATTACAAATATTCTTTCATTGAATTTAGAGTTGTGGTTCAATTCGAGAAATAAGTCAACAAATTAAGAGTATTAGTTTCAAATGGTTCTAATATCCATTTAATCAATCTATGCGAACAAAAGTTCAAATGATCAATGGTTGATTAAGTTGTTTCCCTTGCTCTAAGATTTTTCTTTTTGCTTCTGATCATTGCCCTACAAATTTGGACTACTCATCCTAAGTGCTTAGTGGTAGTGCAACAGGCATGGAATTCTACTGAAAATGGATCTCTTGCCTTTTAGGTTAATATATAAATTGATTCAAATAAAAAGGGTTTTAAGACATTAAGATACAATAACTTTTGAGCAAATTAAACATCAAATTAAAGACCTTCAAAGGCCATAGGAGTTTTTTTTAGGAACATACTGATAATCTTTTCCAAACAAATGAAAGAAATCTAAGGCAATAATTGGAATATCTTTTAACCTACCAACAAATAATTTGGACCCAAAAAGCTAAACAACTCTACATAATGGTGATAAGAATACTCACTATTTCCACACCCTGCTTAATAAGTGAAGGGCAAGATGCAAGATTTTAAGCATCAAAGATGAAATGGATACATTCTAGAAGACCAAAGTGTTAGCTCAAAGGCTCTACATAATTATTTTTCATGATGACAGTTATGGAAAATTGTGCATATATATGTTCAAATAGCAATGCATGTCCTTGTGCTACATAATATTCGATGTGCTTAATGCAATATCTTTTTCATGTGTTAATAGGCCTGCAATGTTATGGTTAATGAATATAATTTATAGGATTATAATGCATGCTCTTGTGCTATTTATTTTAGTTATATATTTGAAATATATATTATGATAAATTATATTGGACTAACTATATGGATTACAATGTTTATGCTTATTTTATAGGTTTGTCCAAAGAAGAGAGAGTGAGCACTAGAGCCAAGCATTAGTAATTTTTGTTTTGATCTTCCTTAAAAGATCGTCAAGAAAGAAGAGATGTTACAAGCTTTGAAGACTTCGAATATTAAAGCTTTGGATGCTTAAACATTTCAAGAAAAGTCATAGGTCTTCATTAGGAATAGTATTTTCTTTTAGGCTTAGACATTCTTCTTAAATAGAAGTTTTCATGATTTAGAGCTAAATCTTGTTTTATAAATTCTTAGCTTACTTTATCTTGTTTTCTTGGCCAGCCTTAGATTCAATTGATGAAATCTTTGTTTAGGCCTTGCCTTAATTAAAATGTAAGGGTATTGGATTATTTGAATCTAGCTCATTCTTTTTTAAACTATTGTTGAAAGGTTTGCCTCAAGATTTTGCTTAAAATACTTTTAAGATATTTATGTTCTTACATGACTTAACAAATTGTTTAAACTTGGAAATATGTTCACCAAAAACATTCCAATATGTTCTTAAATGATTCATCAAATTGTCTAGACTTTGAAATATGTTTTTAAATTGAAATATAAGCTTTGAAATGATTTTGAATGTTTTTGAAATGAATTTAAAAAGTCTGAATTTCAAACTCTAGTCCTGTGATTTGAATTGATAATTATACTTGTTTTTGCCATTTGGGTTGTGATTTTGATCAAAAATTCAAATTTTAAAATTGCAATCACGATCAAAATTTTTGAACTATATTTGTAATCATGATCACAATTGTAGAGTAAATGCAAATAATTGTCAAAATCTGACGATTTAATATGGCATTTCAACTATGTTTTTGTGATTCTGATCACGAGCCTCTTAAGGGTGACTGAAAGGTTACATTTTAAGGCAATTCAAATCGACTTTCACATTATATTTCTACCATTCAAATCAAGTTTCTGAACTGATCTTTCACAATTCTAATTGTAACTCATATTTTGAATTTACAATTATGATCACACAAGTAAATTTTTGAAATAACAATTATTTTTATTGTGTACCATGCTCTTTTGCTATAAATACCAATTTCACCCATTTCTTCAATAACAAAACCCTATTTTCTTAGAGGCAAACATTCTCTTTTATCTATGCTTCAATTCTTTATCTATTTTCTTCAATATGAACTAGATTTGAGTGAATCCATACTTATTAAGTTTCAATTTGTAATCTAAACTTTAGAGTTCTTTCAATTTATATCATAACTTTTCAAACACATTAGGTTTTTCTAGGGTGAGTCTCAACTAGGGTAGAAAGAGTGGTTGAGCTCTTTGTTTTCCCTTTTTAAGTGAGAGGTTGAGCTTTCCAAAGGGTATTTCAGTTGTGGTTGAGTAATTGCTGTAAAGGCTTCTCCACATGCCTTTTTTAAACTTGGAAAGACTAATATTTAACTGCTTCAAGCTTGGTTGAGAGCCTAAAAGTGGATGTCTGCCTTGAAGACTATTTTTCAAGGGGAACCATTATAAGTCTTGTGTTTAAACCTTTCTATCTCCACTCTCTTTATTTTACATCAATTAATATTATGACATCTATTTTTGCTCTTGTTGATGATTAAAATTATGGGATGTTTTATTGTTTATTGTTGAAATTTGTTGAGTATTTTGTATTTCAATATTTATCATATTGCCAAGATATTGGTATGCTTAAAAGAGGTGATTTCCTTTTATGAAAGTGCTCATTGAGGCCTTGCCTATGTATAGTTAAAAAAGTTACTTTGCATAAGTGTTTTGATTTGTTATTTTGTTGTATGCAAGCATCTTCATCATACTACCTTGGGTTTGTTAAAAGTAAAACCATCTCATGGCTTTCCAAAATCAAGAAATTTAAAAAAAATAGTAAAAATTGTGAAAGTTTTCAAAATACCCAATTCACCCTTTCTTTGGTGTGGATTGCCTTTTCATACAATTAGTATTAGAGCTAGAGGCTCTTGTTTAAAAGACTTAATCATCTTAAAATGATCCATGGAAACCACTGAAAGCACCTCTTTAAAAGAAACTTTTGATATTTTAAAATCTTCAATGTTTGAATATATTGATATTTATAAACCTTCATTCTTTGATGATTCTTCCTTTAAGGTTTGGGAAGGAAAAATGGAGTATTTTTCAAGCTTTAGATTTATATTCATGGGATATCATTGAAGATGGTTTTACCATCAAACCAACAAATGAATGAGATAATGATTATAAAAGAAATTTTATTTTGAACATTAAAGCTATGGCAATTTGCATAGTAGATTGGACAACAATGCTTATGCCGAAGTTTCTAAATGTTCTAGTGCCAAAGGAATTTAGGATACTCTTAATGCTTTCTATCTTGATAACTTTATTTATGTTAATAAGAGTGTTTGTGTTAAGCATGAAAAGGAAAAGGAAATAGAGGAAGATATTATCAAAGAAAATCTTCAAGAGGGTTTACAAGAATGTGAAATGTATTCTATGCCTTTTGATGAAGAATTCCAAGAGAAAAAAAAGGATGGTTCCAAAGAAGAGAAAATTAAACTTCAAATGGAAGCATCAAAATTTATGACTCAAAAGGACTTATAGGTATATGATTCTAATCCTAATTTTAGTGTTTGTTATAATGACTTGCATACTCTTAATGAATTGCATAATGATAGAATATCTATGACATTTGATTAGTCAACTTCTTGTGACCTTCAAAATGAAAATGATTTATCCCAAGAGGAAGTTGAATACTTAACTTGTACACTTTCAAGTCTTTGAGAGAATATATAGATTTTACTCTTGGGGGGTCTAGAAAATCTCTAAGCATGCTTGAATCAAAATGCAATTTCTATGAAATGCCAAAGTTTTCTAATTTTTTTTTTCAAGAAAAATCATCTTCTAGTAAGAATTCTATTATTTTCAATTATTGTGGTCATCAAGGTCATATTTCTCACTTATGTCCTATACGAAGAAAGTCTTATGTGAGAAAGAAAGAAATTTGGGTTCCTAAGGTATCTAAATGTTTGAGTACTAATGTTGAAGTACCCAAAATAAAGTAGGTACCAAAAAGTCCTCCTAGTACCTTAATTATATAGAAAAATTCTTGCAAATATGAATAATTTGGTCAAAAAAAGAAGAAATCTTCAATAGTTGTTCCAAAAGGTAAAGGCAAGAAAAAAAGGATTAATACAACTGAAGTTTCTCAAACACACAACGGTGAAGTGCAAAAGCTCAAACCTCTAAAGAAAAAGCTATAGGTAAGAAAATGCCATCCTTTCATTGCAAATGATAAGATATTAGATTCTCAAACCTCTTATATTACTTTATTTGTATTCATTAAAAAAGAGGTGAAATAGTTCCAAAGTATTAGCATTGCATGAAGATTGTGTTTTATCTTGATCAAAATCATATATGCATATGAGATGTTATCTTAAATACACGATTCACTATATCTTCATATACCTTTAGTTCTTTAATATTATAGCTTAATACAAGGGTTTGCAGTACTTAGCATATGTTTCATTGGACCTTATTGTCTATTGTTCATATATGAAAGATATGAATGCTTTGAAAATTGATTTTCAAGGATATGATCTTTGTGCTCACTTTCTTGTCTTGATCATTCTTTCTCATGAGACTTTATATTAATATGCATCGAACTGTTAAAGACCGAAGTCTTGGTTAGGTACCAAAGAAGTTGTCTAAAGTTGGTTTGTAGGAAAGAAAGGTATGTTAGGTATACTCTATCCTCCCTATGCATAATATGCTTTATATCTTTTTTGAGTTTGGATAGTTGGAGATTAAACATATCATTGCTATGTTTGACTTTATCTTTAAGATGATACGTCCTATTTGAGCTAAAGGAAGGTAATTCCTCCTATCGAGGTAAATATGCCACCAATGCTTCTTGAAGGTATTTATATCTCTATGTTTGAATTGTGAATGATATTGGGTCCATCTTTTTTCAATAATCATGCTTATATTAAAAGGAGCTTATTTCTTTACAATTGGGTATTATTGATGAATATTTGTATTCTCAATTATTGGTACATCTTTTGGTTTTATGCTGATTCTTTAAAATGTTTTATATAAGTTTTGATGATTTCATGTTTTCTAAAATCAAAATTCTTGTTATTTAACCTTTTTTTTAAAAAAAAAATAAGAATTCTTGTTACTTTCAAAATAATTTTTATAAGCATTTCTTTTATCTTCTAAGTTTCAAAGTCACATGACTGATGATATAATACTTCTTACATGTTTTTCATTAACCTTAAATATGCTCCAACAAGTGCTTGAATGATGCTTAAAGCTAACCCTTTTCTTGAAGAATCTTTAGAATCTATTTCATATATCCTAATATCTAATCTTGAGTTTTGTTATTAAAGTTTTCTAGAATCTTTGTGATTTGTGAAAGAACTTAAAGATCATCTTTAAAGGTGTTGAATATTGAAGGAGTTGGAATATCAAGTCTTGACTTGAAGATTTTCTCAATATGATCAATTAGTAACTTTCGATCCTCTTCCAAAGGCAAGGACATCAAGAAAATATTATTCTCATCAAGTTCAATGGTTTTTGTCTCTCAAGTGATAAGAATTGAAAAGCAAGATGACTACAACCAAAAAGCACCACATATTGCAACAATCAATGAGTATCTCTATCCTTATTCTCTTCGTATGAATCATTAACATATATTGCATTGCATGACTCTCATTGTCTAGTTGTTTTGGGTTGATTTGGATAAAATTATGAAAAATATGCTTGGTTGTCAAAGTTTTTAATTGTTATTACATACTTCTTGTCACTACACATAGGGAAAACTTGATAGTTATTATTATTATTATTATTATTTATCTCTATTGTATATCCTTTCATAATGTTTGCTTAAGTTATGCTTCTTAGTTGCTTGGAACTTACTCTAATCATTTTTTTATAAAAGAAACTTTTAAAGGAGATATGCATACATAGAATATTTCAAATGATTTCTCTTTCATCTTTATCAAAATTTATTTTATAAAATTAAAAAAAAAACTCCTAGATTTTCATATTACTTAAATGTTTTATGTGAATATGTTTGAAAGTAATATTCCCTTATGTGTTTCTTCTAAACCTTTTTTTTTTTTCAATGTCTTAGAACACAAAAGTTTGGATTTTTATAAAAGTATTGTTAAAAGTGGGAGAAATTCAATTGTAGTTGTTGGATTAAGAAGGATTTATGTTTTTCATGCTTAAAAATGATTATATTTTTTTGTAAACTTATATGTGTTAATCTCACAAGTACTTTATGTTTTCAATCATCTTTTAATTTTGAAAAGGGCACACGTTTTATTTTTAAATAAGAGAAAATCTATTTTGTTTCATTGAGGGGAAAAATTATTTTTAAGATGTTTCTTGTATATGGTTTAGATATTTTGATCATATATAATGCTTATATAATTTTGTGAATCATTGATAAATAAGCATGATTAAATCCTTTTATTTTTGTTAAACAAGAACTTTTGTTTTACTTTTGCTTTATCTCATCAAAGGTCATATGATTTTATCTTTTACTTTAGTTTTTCAGCATACTTTGAAGGTGAGCTTTGCTTACATTTAATCTATTTTATGGCTGACAATTATTTTCGCATGAAAGCTTTTAATGTTTGTTTATTTGTCATGTCATAGAGTTCCCCTCATGCTTGCTTAAAGGAAGAAGGTGAAATTCTACATCTTTTGGCTCATTTATTTGATGATTATTTTTTATGAAAATTCAAAGGACCACTTAAGGGATTAATGAGCAAAAAAATATTTTCACATTTATTTTCTCTCATACTCTATTTTTTAAGATGTTAATCAAGTTTAATTTAGTGAATTGACCTTGTTTTGTGATTTGGTCATGATTTGAAGCTTAATTGAATTAATTGCTTAATGAAGGGATTTTGACACTATTTTAGATTTTAGGCTATAACTTGAGACTCGGATGTTGGATTGGGTCGATCTTTATATTGTTGGAAAACTGAGAGAAAGCTCTATAACTTTCATGTTGAGGCAATAGCCCAGTTTTGCCATTTGAAATCTCGAAATTGACTGTCAATTTTCCCAGAGTTTTTGTCTAGAATTGATCTTATCACAATGTTTAGGCTATTATTTTGTGTTATTTTATGGGCCACATTTGAGACCTTTTTAGCTTTGTTTTTGTGTTGTTTGACCCTCCTATTTTCCTTATGTTTCTAGTTAAATTAAGACCTAGATTTGTGATATTTGTGGGCTATTTAAAAGCCATGTGTTTCAGCCAGCATAGGCAGAAGTTTTGGCTAACGTTGTTTTGGCTTATTAGTTGGCCTTATTTTGAACCTAATTAGCTTGTTTATTTAGTTATTTATCTATGTGTTTACTTGGCCTTATTTAGGACTTGTAACCTAGCCTATATTTGAGCCTAATTGCTAAGAGGGGAGGCATATTTCCCTCATCATCCAAATTTGACAAATTGAAAATCGAAGAGTGCTCTTCTTTGAGCAAAGTGCTCTCCTAGGGTTCTTACTAAACCTTAAAGACTTATCAAGAGTTTCCTTTTTGTAGCATCAATCTTCATCACTTATTATTCTCTTTCTATCATTCTAGAGTGTGGCATGAATATCTTTCTTTTTCTTTCATTTTTTTGTGCTAAATTTGTTGAATTGGAGATAGATCCATGGGATCTCCAAGGGAGATCACATCAATTTGGTATCAGAGATTTGGCTCTTACAAAGGTGATATCTCCTTTTTTCCCATATTTTACTTCAATTTTCCTTTCAGTTTGGTATCTAAACACCTTTAAAATTTTGTGTAAATTTTTTAGCTCAATTGCTTGAACAATTGGTGTCCAAATGATTTATAATTACTTGTTGAAATTTCTATTGTTTGCTTCAATTTGTTGATTGAATGTTGGCTTAGTTTTCTTTTGTTTTCTACATCAATTTTGTGCAGAAAAATTTTGTTATCTTGTTGCACATTAAGTGTTTGATTCTAATTTTGTTTGGGTAATTTTTTTTTTTTGCTTAATTTGCTTCATTTCAATTTCATTTCCCTGCTTGTTCTAGTAAAGGTTTTATTGAAATTCTTGCATAATTTGCCTCTTGTTTCTTGTTGCATTTCAAATGCTAGTTGATTTATTTTAGTGTCCTTTTGCTTTGTTCTTGTGTTTTAACTAGTGTGGAACTGAATTATACATTAATTGGTGTGATTTGGAATCATTTCTTTCCATAATTGCATCAAAATTTGCTGCTATCCCTCTATTTTTGCCCTGTTGCTTGAAACTTTGCCCTACAGTTTCCAAAATTTTTGCTATTGTCCTAGCTTGGTTTTTTTATTGTATTTTGCACCATAGACAGATTCATTTTAATTATACATAATTGAAAATTGATTTGTGTCAATTGTGATTGAATTTAAGTGTTTTCGGGGCTGATAAAAAATTTTGCAAAGTTTAAAATACAAAAAAATTTCTGGACAGTATATACATTATTGAGAAAAATCAAAAGAGACGTAAAGAAGTAAAAGTGGCAAGGGAAAAAAAGATAAAGGAAAATTGTGAAAAGGAAAAGAAATAGAAGAAATAAAGAAAAACAAAAAAAAAAGATTGAGAAAAAAGCAAAGAAAAACACAAGAAAAGAAGAACAAATGTTGTCCAATAGAGAGAAATTTTCTGCAACTTAGCTAAGTCCTACCTAATTTAAAGAGTTGTTTTGAGTCAATTTCTTTTATAATTGGCTTGAATATATTTTTGTTGGATTGCATGATCAAAATACAAGCTTAAAACTCAAATTATAGTGCAATTGCTTGGATTTTCCCTTATTTTTCCTTGAAATTCTCTGAAATTTTCTACAACATTCAAAAAATTTCCCCTATTTTGGCAAAAGTCTCCTTTTTTATTGCTCAATCTCTTTTGTATTTTTTGCTCATTCCTTACTTCTTTGTTCTTGTTGATTCATGCTACAATTTAATGACTTGAGTGCTGAGTAATTTTAATTGCTACATTGTGTAAACTCTAAGATTTTGTCATTTAGGACTCAAAAGAGAGGACTTGAGTGGTAAAAGGCAAAAGTATGTGAGCACAATTGAGGTTAAAAGCATATTTGTGTGAAGAAAACATGAATGGAGTGATCAAAACACTTATAAGGGTGTAAATTAGTGAAATCTATATTCTCTTAACATTTATTTTGTAGAATTTATTTGTTACTTAGAGATGGAAGTTAGAGGATCTTAACTCAATGAAGTCATGTTTGCTCTTAGAGCCATGTAACAACAATTTAAGAAAGTAAATATGAAAATTGATGGGCTTGGTGAAAGACTCACTAATGTGAACAAAGTAGACATTCCCATGAGAGAAGAACTAAAAGAAGTCATGACCAATATAGAAGCAATAAAAGGGATTGGAGGGTTAAAAGAAAAGAAGAAGAATTATCCACTTCTCCCTATGAGACTGAATATAGTGCAAGAAGAAGGGAAAGAGATATTTTGGGAAGAAGACATGAGAAACATGAGAGACATAGAAAAGAAAACGTGGACTTCAAACTTCATAATATCAAGATGAGCATCCCATCTTTCCAAGGTAAAAGTGATATGGAACCCTACCTTGAATGAGAGAAGAAAGTGGAGCTAGCCTTTTGATTGTCACAACTATTTTGAAGAAAAGAAACTAAAATTAGTAGTTGTGAAATTCATTGATTATGCTACCATTTGGTAGGATCAACTTGTGCAAAGTAGGAAGAGAAACTTAGAAAGACTCGTGGCAACTTGGGAAGAGTTAACAACCATCACGAGAAAGAGATATGTCCCTTTACACTATTATAGAGAATTGTATCAAAAGCTTCAAGGCATTACTCATGGTTCCAAAAGTGTTAAAAACTACCATAAGGAGATGGAAGTTGCAATGATAAGAGCAAATGTGGTGGAGGATAGGGAAGCTACAATGGCACGGTTTCTTCATGGCTTGAACGGTGACATTATCAACATTGTTGAGCTCCAACACTGTGTAAAACTTGAAGATATGGTACATGTGGCAATGAAGGTGGAGAGGCAACTCAAGAGAAAAACTTTTTCCAAGGGTGCACATCAATTAAGCTCTTTTTGGAAGACTCCCTGGATAAAAGGCAAGATTTAAGAGACTTCCAAGCTTCTAAAAAGAACTTGGCCAAGACTACTTCAAAGCCAAAGGGTGATGATGTTAAACACAAAAATGCGATGGAAGTGCCGCAAAAGCAAAGAAACATCAAATGTTTCAAATGTTTGGGGCATGGCCATTATGCTTATAAATGCCCTTACAAAAAGGTCATGATATTGAAAGCTAATGGGGAAATGGAATCGGCTAGTGAGCAAGAAAAAGAGAAGGAAAGCTATAAGTCAAGTAGTGAAGAGAGCAATGATATTTGTGATATGGTAGTTGAAGGAGAAACATTAGTCGTGGGGAGAATTTTAAGTGCTAAAACAGGAGGGTAATGAAAAGCAAAGAGATAACATCTTTCACTCTAGATGCCATGTCATGGGAAAGGTTTATGATGTGATTATTGATAGAAAAAGTTGTGCAAATGTTGCCAGCACAATCTTGGTTGAAAAGTTAGCCTTGCCTATCCTGGATCATCTCACTCCTTACGAGCTTCAATGGTTAAATGAAATTAGGAAGGTAAAGGTCTTAAAACAAATGCTAGTTTCATTCTCTATAGGGAGGTATAAAAATGAAATTTTATATGATGTTGTTCATATACAAGTTACCCATTTATTACTTAGTAGGCCATGATAATTTGATAGACATATCATATATAATGGCTACCTAAACCGATATAACTTAAAGAAGGACAACAAAACCATTAACTTGTACCCTCACTCCCAAGAAAATCTTAGAAGATCAAATAAAAAGAAAGAAGAAAATGAGTGAAGAACAAAAGAGTAAGAGTGAAACAAAAGAGAGTAGGAGTGAAGAAAAAGAGAGAAAAATTGACAAAAGTGAGTTGAGAGAAAAGGAAAAACAAGAAAAGAAGAAAAGAAGTGTCTTTGCCATGGCTAGTGATGTGAGACAAGCCTTGTATTATGATTAGCCTATGTTCATTCTTTGGTGCAAAGGTGCTTTCTTGAATGATGAACATGAAACTAATGATTTGTCTAATGCCATTAAATCTATTTTGCAGGAATATCAAGAGGTGTTCCATAAGAAGTGCCTCATGGTTTGTCAACATTAAAAGGAATAGAATACCAATTTGACTTCATTCTTGGAGCTCCTAAACCCAACCAACCAGTATATAGACAAGTGAAAGAGATTATGGCAAAGGTCTTAAAGATTCGAGAATGAATCTTTTCAAATAAAAGGGGAATGATGGAAATTCAAGGGACCGCTCAAGGGAATAATGAATGAAAAAATGTTTTCACATTTATTTCCTATCATACTCTACCTCTTAGGATGTTAATTAAGTTTAATTTAGTGAATTGGCCTTATTTTATGATTTGGTCATAATTTGGAGATTAATTGAATTAATTGCCTAATGCTAGGGTTTTGACACTATTTTAGGTTTTAAGCTATAACTTGATATCTAGATGTTAGATTAAATCAATCTTTATATAGTTGGAAAGCTAAGAGAAAGCTCTATAACTTTTGTATTGAGACCAGAGCCTAGTTCTACCATTTGAAGTCTCGTAATTTACCATCAAGTTGCCCTAGAGTTTCTATCCAGAATTAATCTTGTCACAATACTTGGGCTATTATTTTGTGTTATTTTATAGGCCACCTTTAAGATCTTTTTGGATTTGTTTTAGAGTTGTTTGACCCTCTTATTTTCCTTATTTTTTTGGTTAAATTAAGACTTAGATTTGTGATGTTTATAAGCTATTTGAAAGCTATATGTTTTAGCCAACGTAGGTAGAAGTTTTGGCTAGCCTTGTTTTGGCTGATTAGTTGGCCTTCTTTTGGACCTAATTAGCTTGTTTATTTGATTATTTGTTTGGGTGATTGGTTGGGCTTGTTTAGGACTTGTAACCCAGCCTATATTCAAGCCCAATTACTAAAAGGGGAGGCATGTTTCCCTCATCATTCGAATTTGACAAATTGAGAATTGAAGAGTGTTCTTCTTTGAGCAAAGTGCTCTCCTAGGGTTCTTGCTAAAGCTTAGAGATTTATCAAAGAGTTTTTTCTTTGTGACATCAATTTTCATCACTTATCATTTTCCTTCTATCTTTCTAGAGTGTGGCATGAATATCATTCTTTTTCTTTCAATTTTTGGTGTTGAATTTGCTATGTGATTTCTCTTGGAGATGCTTATGGATCTATCCCCAATTCAGCAAATTCAACACCAAAAATTGAAATAAAAAGAAAGATATTCATGCCACACTCTAGAAAGATAGAAGGAGAGTGATAAGTGATAAAGATTGATGCTACAAAGAGGAAACTCTTTGATAAATCTTCAAGTTCTATACAAGAGCACTTTACTCAAAGTAGAACAATTTTCAATTCTCAATTTATCAAATCTAAATGGTAAGAGAAACTTGCCTCCCCTCTTAGAAATTAGGCTCAAATATAGGCTAGGTTACAAGTCCTAAAGAAGCCTAACTAATTAGGTCCAAGACAAGGCTAACTAATCAGCCAAAACAATATTTGTTGAAACTTCAGCCTAAGCTGGCCAAAACACATGGCTTTCAAATAGCCCACAAACATCATAAATCTAAGTCTTAATTCAACTAGAAAAATAAGGAAAATATAAGGGTCAAATAGCTCCAAAAGAAAGCAAAAAAACTCTCAAAGGTGGCCCATAAAACAACATAAAATAATAGCCCAAATATTGTGACAAGATCAATTTTGGATAGAAACTCTGGGGTAGTTTGACAATAAATTTTAAGATTCCAAATGTGGAACTAGGCTCTGGCTTTAACATAAAAGTTCTCTTAGCTTTCCAATCATATAAAAATTGACCCAAACTGACATTTGGAGCTCAAGTTCTAGCCCAAAGAACCTAAAACAAAGCTAAAACCCTAACATTAAGTAATTAATTCAATTAAGCTCCAAATTATGACAAAATTTAAAAAACAGGGCCAATTCACTAAATTAAACTTGATTAACATCCTAAAAGGAAGAGTATGAAAAGAAGTAAATGTGAAAATATTTTTTTGATCATTAATCGCTTGAGTGGTCCCTTAAATTCCCATAAGTTTTCATATGATCATGGCATGATTTTGTTTTTTAAATCTTGTTAGGATTATACGAAGGATATATGTTTTTACTTTCAAAAGATAAAAAGTTCTTACTTGCAATGATGCTTACCTTTTAAGCCTTTTTTTCATATTTTTAAAGACAAAAGAAAAAGATAGATTTGACTATGAAAAATAGGAGGATAAGTTAATAACTTTCTTTGTTTGACATAAATTATGTTTGTTAGCCTAGTCAGCTAGACTATCTTTTATTTTGATGATGAAAACAATTTTGATCATATCATATTATGTTTATGAGCTTTAAT
>JANHAO010019006.1:0-13380 GCA_026873985.1 Saraca asoca
AAGATTTCTTTAGGAGTCTTTATTGGTTTGCATAGAACTTAAAGGGTTTGATTTAATCTAATTCCATAAAAGTAGGTAATTTGGTAAAGTTAAATACTACTTTTAGACTTTGAAAGAGGCTATCAATTAATTTAGGCAAAACTATTCCCAAATAAATTAAGTAATCATAATAGGAAAGAAATCAAATAATTGTTAAAGATCATAGTCGAGGTAAAACCTCAATCCTAGGCTTTTATTATTATTCTTTGATTTATCTACTGCTTTTATACTTGATCTTCCTCTCTTTTTGCTATTTCTATTTGATTTAGGCAATTCTAAATTGTAAATTTCTGGTAGTTGAAACAAAGATTTCTGTGGGATTCAACCCATATTCGTCGGTATCTACTACAGCTACACCGTGCACTTGCGGAGTAAATAAACTACATATCAGTTGAACAGTACCATAAATAATGACAGAAAACTTAAAAAATTCATAACTCAAATTATACTCAATGAATCAATGTGATTTTGATGTCAAAATAAAGAGGAAGAAGAAAGGATTCAGCAATAAAAATACGAGAAAATAATAAGCAAGATTAAGAGCTCACCTGAAAAGAGAGAAAGAGAAGACTTGTAAATGAAGAAGAAATGAAATCTACGTGATTTCTTTTAGGCTAAAGCCAAAGAAAAGGAGAAGCGAAGCTGGCCAAGCGAGGGGCATTTTGGAAAAAAAAAGTCTTTTTCTAACTATTTACAAGTTAACAATTTCCTTTTTAAATAATTTCTCTAATTTCTTCCATGTTGAGCTCAAATTTGACACACTTATCAATTTCTAAAATCTCAAAATTTTAATATGAATTAGTTAAATTAATCTCCTTTATAATGACTATGATTTTATGCTCATTCAATATCCATAACCATTGTTTCAAATTTCTAAAGCTTTTCAAAAATAGAATTTCAAAATTACAAATTTTGTTCTTTGATCACCTTTTTAATCTACTAAGGACTTCTAAAAATCAATTTCTACTATTTCTGGGTTTTTCCATAACTCAAAATTTATCATTTTGATATTCTTGAAAATTTTCAAATTTCTCTTTTTGGATTTTTTGAAAAAGCCATTTTATTGCCAAAATAGGTTTTAAAAAAATTCAGGATGTTACACTAACCCATTGTACTGGTACTTTAATAAGGGCCTAATTATCATTCTTCTTTATCTTCTTGTCAAGAATAGCCACTGGAATTAAAGGAGCATAACCATGTTTAGCAACATGTGGTAATTAAGGTAGTTTGAACTATATGCCTTCTATAATGCTTCTTAAGCAAAGATACATGGAAAATGGGATGAATCTTGGACTCTTCGGGAAATTCTAACTTGTATGCAACATTTCCTACCTTTTGTAACTTTTTGTAATGCCTATAGTAAAGAGTAGCTAACTTGTGGAAGGGCCTATTGAGCAAGGAGACCTATCTGTATGATTGTATTTAAGATAAACCTAGTCTCCCACCTTAAAACTCCTCTCAGTTCTATGTTTGTCCACCATTATTTTAAGCCTTAGATAGATTTAACTTGAGCAGTGCCAATATTTGGTGCATGGTTCTTAGTTCTTGATCCATAGTGACTACCATGGAGTCTCTCATTATTTAGCTGATAATATCCTAATCTCAAGTCCATTTTTGAGAAATATCTTGCCCCTTTCAACTAACTAAACAAATCATTGATATGAGAGAAGGGATATTTATTCTTAATAATCACCTTATTCAGTTGACAATAACTAATATATCATCGTAACATTTTGTTTTATCTTTAACAAAGAGCATGAGTGCTCCTCACAGCAATAAACTTAGGTGAATAAAGCCTGTATCTGTTAACTCCTATAATTGAGTTTTTTTTTTCAACTTTTCCAATTCCAGGGGTGCCATGCGGTAAGGAGGCATAGAAATAGGTACCTTGCCAAGTACAAGATCGATAATAAACTTGATTTCTAAATCATATGGCAATTCAAGTAATTTGTTAGAAAACAAATTAAGGAATTAATGTATCACCAAAACCTCACTTGGATTTGGAACAATTTGCTCCAAGTCTTCCGCCATGACTGAATAAGTTATGCACCTCTTTTTAGCAATTTCCAAGCTTACATTTTGAAATCAAACTAACCATCTTAGTTACCTACTCTCTTATAAACACTACAAGAGAGGTTTCATTCACATGAAACATGATCATCTTGTTAAAACCGTTCATGCACATAGGTGCCAAGAAAACCAATCTGTATTTAGAATTATATCATATTCTACCATATCTAATATAAGTATGTTTGCATATACTTAATTATCTCCTATTATCATATCACAATTTTTATACATCTAATTGGCTAGAAAAGTCTTGCCAACTATAACTATTACTATTAACGATGATTCCATTGGTTCACTAGGTTTATTCATTAATGCAGCATAATAAGGAATAAGTAGTTCCAGGTTCAAATAATACTAATGCTTGGGCCTCTTGTCTAATAAGATTATAAACTCTCGCATTAGCTGCATTAGGATTTCTTCCTTGTTTGCCTTTTCCATCACTGCTACCAAACATAGTTGGTGCTCTTTTCAAAGCTACATGTTAGGTTATTGGCTGATTTTGAGGTTGGGCTTGATAATTTGCAACATACCCCCAGGCTTTTATGTTCACAGAGCATTCCCACACTTTATGTCTCGGTTGTCCACATCGAAAACATCTAGTCAGCTTTCTTCTACATGGTTTGTAATGCCTTGCACTATAATTTTTGCATTAGGCACATTAATATTGAAATTTCCTTGATTTTGAAATACATTTCCCCCATAGAATGGAGCAAAAATAGTTAAAATTGATTAACCTCTTACAGCTAGATTTTGTGTCTAGGATGATCTAGTATAATTTCCTCTCCACCCACTAAGTGGTATTTTAAGAACTAGAATTGGTTTTCCACTTGATGCAATACTAGCTTCTTCTATTTGGACTCTTTTCCTATCGTCAAAGGATGCTTCTTTTTCACAGCACTTTTTGGACCTCCATTCAACTACAAAGCTTGATTTGTAGCTTACTGGTATATTGTATTTGGATAAATTTTGACTTAATCAAAATAGTAATCATGAAGTCCTTGTACAAACCTTTCTACCTTCATAGTTTTATTAGGAATCAAGTGAGTAGCATATTGAGAGAGTCAAGTGAATTGAACCTTATACTCACTAATGGATAAATTTTCTTGTTTCAAATTTTCAAACTTCCTAGCATTCACCTCCTAGGAACTGGGTGGAAGGAATATATTAGTAAAAGTTTCTTGGAATGTTGCCCAAGTTAGTGGTTCAGCATCAATAACTCATCTCTCGATATTTCTCACATATCAACAATGTGCCAAATCATTTAGCTGATACCTTACTAGCTTTATTAGTTAGGGTTCAGGACATTATAACGTCCTACCGTATCTTTCAATTTGATCAAGAAACTAATAAGGGTCCTTAGTAAAATCTATTTTCACATATTAAGGTGACTTCAGTTTTAGAAACTCATGAATGATTTTCAACCTATTCTTCTATTCATTCCTAGCAGGAAAAATTCAATTTCTTTCATTTTGTCTACCCCTATTAGGCTTTCTATTATAATCTTAATTTTGATTTTGTGTTAGTGCACATATCAAGCAATTCATTGCCTATTGAACTAAGTCTTTTGCCCATTAAGGGACTTCAAGATTGTCATCAACTTCATGGTGTAGGCTGTTTTGTCTAATGGATGATCCTTCATTATTTGATCTAGATTTTTGGCCCTTCTGCCTTCTAGTTCTTACCATATTCTTTATTACAAAATCAATCAAATTCTTAAAAAATACAAAAGGTTCTAATTAATTTTACTGATATGGACACATATTTGACAAGGTCAATTGGAATGGTATCAACAATATGCGCTCCCCAAGTGCACATGTATTATTGGTATTGTTCCTATTAACGCTTAAGTGAATCACCAAGATATGACTCTATATGCAAGCCTATACATGCAGATTCTAACCTAAACCATGCCTTGATACCAAACATGTCACGGCCTAAAATTTTAGGTCCTGACCAATATGAATATCAATTCCCAGTTAATAATCACTAGCTTTTGCTCTTGCTTTCATTACCTTTACTATTCATATTTGTTTCTTTATTTCCAAAACATTCATATTTAAACCTATTGTGGGTGTTTTTGGAATCATGTGAATAGGCTAGTAAAAGCCTAATGGGCAAGTCTAGTTAACAAAGGCCCACTCTAACCAGGATTAAGCTCACTAAAATAAGGCATCAGCTTGTAATGAGCAAGCTTCAAGTCACTGGTCAAGGGTTAAAACGGCAACCTCAGGGCATTGAAGGATGAGCTCCAACCCATAGATCAGAGCACCTTTGCTATGATTAAGTCAAAGAATGAATCAACATATGGATACCAACTTGTGGGTGCCAACTTGCAGGTATCAACTTGTATGATTAAATATTTATTTTCATGGGAAACCACGAAGCAAATTGTGATTCTGGAATCTTTCCTTTTTTGAAATAGGGGTTAAGATCATTGTACAAAAGGCATGAAAAAACTGATACAACAAAGATCAAGCTATCAATAGCATACATAAACTCTGTAAACATAATCCCAAAAATAAATTACCATGGACATAGTGGTTGATCAACTAACTTTAGCTGAACCATGCTTAAAACTCCTAGTATCCTTTTAGTTCTTCCTCTCTTAATCTCCCTCTCTCTATCTCTCTTTATATTATCATATTACAGTTTGGGGTTTCAAGAACTTCTCTGGTTAATATAATTCCACTATCAATATTTTAGCACTAGAAGGAGGGCCTAAATTACATTCAGGTTGATTTACCATATCATGTTTGATTTTTTGTCCAATAACCATGGTTAGAGGAAAAACCACCAAGAATTCTGACACTTTAATCAATCAACTAAAAGGACACATAGAACAACACTAAGAACCAGTTCATCTTATGGTAGGCACCTTCGCCTTCCCTGCTACAAGTATCGTTGCTGGCTTACCCCCATCAGCCCACCGCTAGCCTACTGTTATCATTCCTAGATCTAATACAGTGTAAACATGGCACTAGCGTCATGAAGCACTTGAAAACATAGTGAAAGAGCTGGCTGAGGTGGTTAGAATGCTGACATAAACATAAACTCTAGGCATGCAAAGACAAGTTGAAATTGTTGCACCCAGAGGAGTACTCCACCAACCATGACAAAGGGCTCGGGAGGAGCGGCTAGCTAGACAAACATATCAACATGTAGATTCAGCTCACTCTTCCTACTTATGGATGAGATCAGATATCAACCAAGCATGTAAGGATCATGATGATCAATAATGTGAGTTCATATTAAATGGAAAGCTCAAACAAGACCATACAAGAGTATGTGTTAGGTTAACACTTATTTGGTCATGGGCAAAAAAAGCATGGGACCTTAAATCATCACTTTTATGACCATAAAGGTAGAAAGAGTCAGCAATCTTCCAGTCTATGATCTAAAACTCACGACCTGATGGTAGAAGAGTTACTCCCAAGGGTGAAGCAGTTAGAAAAATGCCCTCATGTGCAAAATAGCTAAGAATGCTATAAGGAAAGGACACCATTCACTAGTGAGATCAAAATGGAGCCTCTCCCTCGTAAATTTAAAATCCCCATGATTCCATAATACAATAGGGATAATGACCCTTATGACCACTTGGACACATTCAATGTATAGATGGATCTCTAGATGACAAATCTTTTGGTCAAGTGTTATGTCTTCCTAGCTATTCTTGGAGACATACCTCAAACATGATTCAGGAATCTCCTAGTATGCAACATTGATAGTTGGGAAGAGTGTCAGAGGAAATTCACCAACCAATACAAGGTGTTGAAATGGTAACTCGCACCATCTTACCATTTCGCAATGATCTTTCAGTGAAAGAATAATTCACTAAAAGATTACATCACCCACTTCAGACATGAGGTCAATAATATAGAAAGTCCCTCCGATGAGAATATCTTTATAGTGATCTCGATAGGACTTTGCAAGGATAGTGAGCTATAAAGGCATATATAAGTCTCTGGTGAAAGACTTGGCTAAATTTCATGAATGAGTTACCAAGGAAATCAGATGGGAAGAAACCTTTGATCTAGGAAAGTCCAACTAGAAGGAAGGGCAAATACCACCAACTAAAGTAAAAAAAAGAAGTAATGGCAGAAAAGGCAAGGAGAGCTAGAAGGATGGCTCAACTAGTCAAGTTATAAAGAAGACCAGGAGTGAGTGACCTTAGCATCTAGGTTGCCATGGTAACTACAACATCCTATCAGACACACAAGATAGGATCTTTATAATAGAAAAAAAATAGGGAGGATTTTAGGAAGCCAAGTCCCATAAAGATCCCTAACAAATTCAAAAACAAAGACAAGTTTTGTGCCTACCATGATGAAGTTAGACACAACACTTTAGATTGCTAGGCACTTAGATGCAATTAAAGATTTAATTTGAAAATGTCACTTGAGAGATTACGTGGTGTGACCTTAGCAGCCCTGGCAACTGGTATAGTAATAGAACCAACAAACTCCTAAATAGGAGGAGGCACCTGCAATGAGAACAATATTCACCATCCATGATGGGCCTCACATCACAGGTACTTTGAATAAGTCACATGAGTGCTACATGCAAGAGGCAAACCATGTCATATTTACATATGAGAGGTTCACTAAAAAGGCTAAAACATCACCTTTATAAATAAAGATGCATGAGGAGTATGCTCTCTTCATAATAATGTATTGGTTATCTAAGCCAGAGTCAGTAATGTCGAAGTACGGAGAATAATGATCAATTCTAGTAGGTCGATAAATGACATGTACAGGGGATGCTTTGATCAAATGGGTTTAAGCTCGAACCAGTTGAAGCCTTCCCTAGAACCACTTTATGGCTTCATGGGAGACGCAACACTACTAGTAGGGCAAGTCAGACTTCCTATCACTCTAGGAGATTTAAACTGCCAAGCCACTGTCTTGGCAAATTTTCTAATTATATATTGTCCCTCAATGTATAATGTCATGCTGGGGTGACCTACCATGAATGATCTAGATATGGTCACATATACCAGAACCCTTACCATCAAATTCCCAACTTCAAATTAGGTCAGATGCATGCAAGGTGAGTAACAAGAAGCTCAACACTACTATGAGGATGCGGTTAAACTAGGAGTAAAATGGAAGAAGGTCAATGTGGTGTTTAGAGGAGAACAACTAGCTAGAAGTACATTAGGAGTCAGCCATGACCTCAACCCCTATGAGGTAGATATAAAAACACAACTAGATCAGTAAAAGAGCTTGAAGATATGCAAGTCAGTGAGGCAGATGCTAAATGATGCCTTAAGCTAGGAAAAAACCTATCTCCAAACATAAAGGTCCAGCTAGCTGAATATCTCAAGGCAAACTTGGATGTTTTCACTTGAAACCATGAAGACATGGTAGGAATTGATCCTAGGATCATGTCACATAGGCTTAATATCGACCCTCTTCATAAGTTAGTTCATCAAAAGAAGAAGCTTATGACTGTTGAGCACTATGCCACTCTCAAAGAAGAAGTGGATAAACTTTTAGCCAATAAGTTTATCCAGAAAGCTCACTACCCAACCTAGATAGCCAACCCTGTGCTTGTAAAGAAGAAGAATGGGAAGTGGAGAACCTATATTGATTTCACAGATCTTAACAAAGTGTGTTTGAAAGATAACTTCCCTCTCCTAAGAATTGATCAGCTTGTGGATGCAACTGCTGGTCATAAACTTCTCAGCTTTATGGATGCTTACCCGGGATATAATCTGATCCCTATGAACCCACAAGATGAGGAACACATTTCATTCATCACTGAATGTGACTTGAATTGTTATAAGGTGATACCCTTCGGACTAAAGAATGCAAGGGCAACTTACTAATGGTCAGTGAATATGATGTTCAAAGAATAGATTGGGAAGATAATGGAGGTATATGTGGATGATATGCTAGTGAAATTTGAATAGGTAGCTAACCAAATACACGATCCCGAGGAAATGTTCCAAATTCTAAGGAAATCTCGAATGAAGCTAAATCTGCTCAAGTGTGCATTTAGAGTGGCTTCAGGAAAGTTTCTCAGATTTATGGTAAACAATAGGGGAATTGAGGCAAATCCCAAGAAAATCAAAGCTCTAATTGACATAAGATCCCTAACCACAATCAAAGACATACAAGGCCTTAATGGCTAGGTCATAGCATTTATTAGATTCATCTTAAAAAGTGACAAATAAGTGCATCCCCTTCTTTGATCCATTGAAAAAACCTAAATGCTTTGAGTGGATCAAGTAATACGAGGTTTCAGTAGCTTAAGGAATATATGGGCAGAGCTCCTCTCTTGTCCAAACCACAGGAAAGTAAAAAGCTCATAATTTACTTGGGAGTATCTCAACATGCTCCTAATGCAACCCTTATATGAGAAGAAGGTGGAGCACAGTTTTCAATTTATTATGTGAGCAAAAGAATGTTAGATGCAGAGACGAGGTAATCACTGATGGAGAAGCTTGTTTATTACCTCGTGATCGCATCAAAGAAGCTGAGACCATACTTCAAAGCATATAGCATAGTGGTGCTAACGTAGTTCCCACTAAGGCAAATCCTACAAAAGATTGATGCTTCAGGTCGTTTACTCAAATGGGTAATCAAATTAGCTCAGTTTGATATCAAGTATAAGTCGAGACCAGCAATCAATTTATTATGTGAGCAAAAGAATGTTAGATACGGAGACGAGGTACTCGCCCATTGAGAAGCTTGTTTATTGATTCATGATCACATCAAAGAAGTTGAGACCATACTTCCAAGCATATAGCATAGTGGTGCTAACATAGTTCCCACTAAGGCAAATCCTATAGAAGATTGA
Organism: Saraca asoca; assembly: GCA_026873985.1. Lineage (NCBI taxonomy): Eukaryota > Viridiplantae > Streptophyta > Magnoliopsida > Fabales > Fabaceae > Saraca > Saraca asoca. Next base: position 8,911 of record JANHAO010019006.1, read on the forward strand.
TGCTTCAGGTCATTGACTCAAATGGGTAATCAAACTAGCTCAGTTTGATATTAAGTATAAGTCAAGACTAGCAATTAATTTATTATGTGAGCAAAAGAATGTTAGATGCAGAGATGAGGTACTTACCGATGGAAAAGTTTGTTTATTGCCTCATGATCGCATCAAAGAAGCTAAGAACATACTTCCAAGCGTATATCATAGTAGTGTTAATGTTGTTCCCAATAAGGCAAATCCTATAGAAGATTGATGCTTCAGGTCATTTACTCAAATGGGTAATCAAACTAGCTCAGTTTGATATTAAGTATAAGTCGAAAGTAGCAATCAAAGGACAAGCCTTAGTGGATTTTATTACAGAATTCACAAGCCCCACAGAGGATGAAATAAAGGCCCTGGAGGCTCCATATTGGGAGTTATATGTTGATGGGTTATCAAGTGAGCAAAAGGTTAAGGAAGGAGTGCTTCTTATTAGCCTAAAGAAGAATAAAATCCTCTATGCACTAAGATTTGGTTTTCAAGTCACAAACAATGAAGCTGAATATGAAGCATTGTTGGTAGGGCTCCATCTAGCCAAAAAGATGCGAGTTGCAAGCCTAAAAATATTTAGTGACTCCCATCTTATAATTTGTCACATGCGAGGTGAATACCAAACAAAGGGGTCAAAATGGCCATTTACTTTCAAAAGGTTAGGGAACTACTTGATTTTTTTCAACAATATGAGGTTAATCAAATTCCACAAGCTAAAAAAACACATGTAGATGCATTAGCTCAGTTAGCCATAACAAGATATGCAAATTTCCTAGGAGCAATTCTAGTGGAGTTCCCCCATCACCAAGCACAGACTAGAAAGATGTTGTAATGGCAATTGCTATGGCAAAGGACTCATGGATGTATCCAATCCTAGATTACTTACAAGATGGCAAGTTGCCATAAGATAAACTTGAAGCACGTCATCTGTGAGCTCAAGCAGTGAAATATTGTATCTTCAGTGACATGTTATATAAAAAGGGATTCTTCTCTCCACTCCTAAGGTGTATAGATGGTAATGATTGTGCCATCATCCTGAAGGAAATTCATGCCAGTCATTGCGAGAACCATGTTAGAGGGCTATCTCTAGCTCAAAAGGCACTCTAATGGGGATTTTATTGACTAACAATGAAGTAGGACGCCCTTAACCTCATAAAAAGATGTGACAAATGCCAAAGATTTGCCAAGTCCCATGAGCTCCACTAACCTACTTGTAACATATGGTTAGTCCCTAGCCTTTTGCAATTTAGGGCATGGATCTGATTGGACCACTCCCGGCAAGTCATGGGAGTTGTAAATATGCGGTAATAGCTATTGACTATTTTACCAAATGGGTAAAGGCTAAGGAACTCATGAAAATATCTTTTTCAAAAATTGAAAAATTTGTATGGGCTAATGTTATTTGTAGGTTTAAAGTCTCATAGCAAATCGTGACTAATAACAAGACCTAATTTAATAGTGAGCAGTTCATCAAGTTCTATAACGACCTCAAAATTGTGAAAAGCTTCTCAACCGTAGACCATCCTCAAGCTAATGGGCAAGTTGAAGCTATTAACAAGATCATCAAATAGATCTTAAAAACAAGGTTAGAGGCCAAGAATGGAGCATGGGTAGACGAGCTGTAGAAGTACTTTGGGCTTACAGAACCATAACTCATAGCACCACAAAAGAAACTCCCTTCTCGATGGTATACGGATCTGAAGCCATGATCCCTACAGAACTTGAAATGACTTCATAGCAAAAAATAACATTCAACCTAGTAGTTTATGATCAATTGCTCACTATAAATCTTGATGTCATAGAGGAGACTTGAGAAATAGCTCACCTTAAGATTGTGACCTATCAGCAATGGGTCGCAAGGTACTATAATAGAAAGGTCTGAGTTCAGAGCTATAAAATTGGTAACCTTGTACTATGCCTTATTCTTCTTGGAGCTCACAAGGCCAGTGGAGGGACACTAGGTCTAAACTGGGAAGGCTCTTACATTATCAAAAAAGACTTGGGGAATGGAGCTTATAATTTAGTGAATATGAATAGAGATGAATTCTCGCGAGCTTGGAATGCTAAGCATCACCGCCTATACTATCAATAAATTTTAGTTTGCCCTTTAATTCCTGTGACATTACATCTGTACTTGTTAATATCTGAATGGACTCTAAATGAATTTTCAAAGTGTTATACAGGAAGTGAACTATTCTCAGACAAAAAATGATCTATCTTGCTACTTGAGGCTCATTCAAATTGACCAAAAAGTCATTATCTGCGACCTACTGAGCAACACGATTGTTGTGGCGTGACCTATTTGTGCTAGTTAAGGCACAGCTCCCATGCGACCTACATGGGCACTCATACTATCAAAGGCACAGCTTTCATGTGACCTATCTGAACACTTGTCATATCTAAGGCATAACTTACTAAGGAAACCTGACAAATATACATTATCTTGCCTGAGCAAATATACATTGTCCTGATTTTCCCATCAAATATACATTATCTTGCTTGATCAAATATACGTTGTCTTGGCTAATCTGATAAATATACATTGCCTTACTTGGTAAATATACATTGATCTGGGTAGTGGACAAATATACATTGCCTTGCTTGGTAAATATACATTATTATGATTAGCAAACTAAAGGCATATTGATGCAACTTACCGGGCATTCAATTTGACAAATGCTTATTAAGCTATGATCTGCTAGCAGAAGTGTTGCATGCAATCTATAGAGCATGCAATTATGGAAACCAAAGAGCAAAGTAGAAATATTGTCATTTAAAAACCTCTTTCAAGGAGGTGAATGTACATATTGAAGTTCAAAAATAGAACTTAAAAATTACAATGTCATGGCCTGCTAAGAAGACTGGCCCTTAGAAGCTGAGCTTTTATGAAATGGAAGATCAGTATATGAGGTGAGGAGGTCATCCATTATTTGTTCATCAATAGCCTCCATGATCTGCAAGCTGCTCTCTTTTTGAATAATGCCTGAGGTAGAAGAAACTTCACCTACAGGCCGCACATCCTCATTAGGAAAAGCTGCCTTCTCATCCTCCTCAAAGGCTTTAATGGTTTCATGAACATTTCCACCAAAGTAGGAGAAATCCATCTCTAGGTGCTTCTCCTATAAGATGAACAAAAAGTTCATGGCAATATCTTCTTCTGCCTTTGTGACCAACGCTGCAATTTCTACCTTAACTCGAGCAATCTCTTCTTTTGCTAGAACGGCTCCATTCTTAGCCACTTCTTTCTTCTTCTCAGTAGCCTCAGCTTGTTGCACTACTACCTCTAGCTCACCTTTTATTCTTGCTAACTCAAAAGTAAGGCTGGACTTAGCTTCATGGTTTACTACCTCGTGAGATAAAGCATCCTCAGCCTCTTTCTTGGTAGCCTCGGTGTTTCTTGTTGTGTCTCTCAATTCCAATGCCTTAGCTTTTATGGTGGCCAGGTAACCCTTGAGCTTCTTCTTCTCCTCCTCCCAAACCAAAAGCTCATCCCTTAGTTTAATTACTCCTAGTGCGTCTACGAAATCAAATAATTACATTAGCCAATAGAGAGACAAAAGAATCAAAGTTAGAAGACTTAACTTACCAACAGACCATGATGAACTATGTAGCCCATTAGGCCTTCCTCAGATATCTTTGACTCCAATGCTTTGGTGTGAGTTCCCAAAGTCTAGTCCACACTTTCCATGAGGAAGTCAAAATAAGCCCCTATTTTTGGGCAAAAGCCATCAGGTCACCCTTTAACCCCAGCCTCAAATGTAACTTACTTAGAAGTAACTTCTTTCCCTTTGTCTATTTTTTGCTTTTTGGCAGGGGGTTCATGCGAGGGTGGAACCTCGACTACCTCAACCATGTGTAGTTGTGAAATGGGAACTAGCACCTATGAGGTCACTACTACTATAGCTAGAGAAGATTGACTTTTAACAGTAGGGGTAGCAGTAGCAGTAGTCAGAGTCGATGAGATCACAACAATAATGGGGTCAACAAATTGAGTACGGGCTCGAGGAGCACAAAGGTTCAACCTTGCCATTTCTTCAGACCCCTGGAAGTTTGCTAGACTAACCTGTCTAATCTAGTGAGCTCTGATGTCTTTAGTGAGCTCAATGTTTAGCACTGGAGCAAGTTTGTGTGAGTGTAAAAGTTCTTCATCAAATTTAAGGTCATTTCTGAAGTGGCTCACATCGGCAAATTGAACCAGCACTTTAACTTCCTCAACCCCTAATGTTAGCTTCTCCTTACCAGCTTCTTCTACAAAATAAAATAGAAATGTCAGATTAAGAGAGAAATAAACATAATTTCATGCAAGTTCGTGCATCCTTAGCTTACTTACCAGGAGTAAGGATGAAACTAAAATTGTGAAGTGATGTAGCTGCAAAGTTACTGCACGTTTTAAAAATAACCGCAAGCGCACAGCGTAGTTGTAACACAGAACCGGCGAGTACGGGT
>JANHAO010019007.1:0-13483 GCA_026873985.1 Saraca asoca
TGATTGGCCTCAACGTATATAAAACACATCATGTGTTACACATTGTGCATGATACAATCCTTTCATTACCCATATCCGGATTGGTTAGAAGTATGGATGAAAGTTAACATCTATAACTAATCAAAGTTTCTCAACCTCGTGAATTATTTGACTTAGATGAATTCAAGCACTCAAATCCAATTTGAGTCTCATGAGTACTCAAATCCCATTTGAGTTTCTTATTCAACCGCTCGTACGGATTTCATTAGTCAAATTAATTCGTTAAGTGGCTATCAAATATCTACTCCGAAGAGTAGTAATGAATCCTATCTTGATTAGGCAATGCCTAACTACACTTTCAAAAATACCCAATCCAAGCCTTTATAGTTCCTCATGGATAGAGTCACGTTTGACTTGGTCAAAGCATAACCTTTTATATAAAAGACATCCCATAATCTCAAGTCGAAGGATCAGTCATGCGACCATCACTTGGAGATTAACTGATGATATAGCTTCATACAGTATCTCCAAATGGGTCAGACAAGATCATGATTGTCAGTTACGTTTCTCCAAACTAACTGAGTCATGTCCACGTGTGTATTTCGATGCAACTTGCTTACATCTCAGCCTGTGAGGACGACTACCATCAAATGAGGAATACCACATCGTCTAGTTTCAATAGATCTTGATAGTGCCTAAGTATCAGATCTCGACTAGTGTCATTTTGATACAGAAGTTTATATCATTAATAATCACCTTCACAATCTCATAATCCCTTATAGGATTGATTGAATGAATTAATTTTTCACCATGGACTTTATCTTATTTATGCATGAATCATAAATATGATCATAATATTCAATATAAGATGAATAATTAACCTTTATTATCCAAATCCATAGATTGCTTAGTTATAGATGCAATAGAGCCCGATCAAATTGACTCTAGGACACCTATATTCGACAAACAATCTCATGACTTTATCTCTGGATGATCATGCGGCCTATCCACCTCCGAGATTTATTGCTATTAGTTTCCTACATCTCGTGGTGGGTCTTAGGTTTCCAATTCACCTATTTATTATTGATTTTCTGAATAAAGTGAGACTCAATCTAGCCCAGCTTACTCCGAACTCCTTCACCCAACTTATTTCGTTGGCACTAATTTACCCGGGTAATGGCCTTTCACCACTGTCAACTGAGGTTTTGTGCTACTTATTTAGCCTTAAGTGCATGAGCACATCAGACAGGCTTTATTGCCTCACGACTTGGCCGACAGTGCATAAAAAGATTCTACCACAGGGAAACGCTAAAGGGAAGTCTAATGAAGGACATTATAAGACCTATTGGTTCTACATCTCATGTCCCTCCCTGTGCGATCTCAAAAATTTTAGATTTGTCGTAACTCCCAGTAAGCGAGCTCAGAGCCATAAATTTAGTTATATCCACATTCATTCTTGATCATAACTTGTCTTATTTTGTAGATGGGATCGGCCAGAAACTAATTTTGCGGACGGAAGAACTTGGAGTCTTGGATTGGTTCGCTTCCACTAAGGATCTCAAAATGATTTTTGTTTCGATGACAACCTCCTTTTGTTTCACAGGCTTGCTCTAGGCAAAGGTATTGAAGTTACCAGGGAGATAGGTAACCTTCCGGTAGTCCTAGTTCATCCAGCCAATTTTGCAGACTACGATAGGATGTTAGAGCTCATTCTAAGATCGCCACCATCTGATGACGAGGAGACCTCTCCAAACCTTGATGTGGTCATAGCCCCCACTTCTGAAGGTCAACCCTTGGCTTTAGGGACAGAACCTTTGCGAGGGCCAAGTCCCATTTCTTAGCCCAATGTGGCAGTCGAAACTGAGGGTGTTGCTCCCCACGAGCCTTCTTCCAAAAGATTAAGGGTGGAGAAAGGGAAGAAAAAGGTTACTCCTAAAAAATGGGCTACGTCAGAGGTTATTACGGAGCTGCCAGTTGAGCTACCAAGACAAAGGAATACATTGAGGTTCTTATCGATAATATCTACACAATTTTGGGATCCCGCAATAGGATTGAAGTGCTGGAGGCCGAGGAGTTCGTCCTTAAGAGACTGTTGGGCTATGTAGCTCGTCATCACTTGGTGGTAAGTGAAGTCTTTTCACTTCATTTCTTCTGCTTATTATGTAATCTAACTTGGCTTTAACTTTTCAGGGTTTGCTTACTACGATGAAAATAGATGAAGCCCTTGAGGCCCGAAACAAAGAAAAGGAGTGCCTCAAAAGCAAGCTGGCCGCTGCTTCTACCGAGGTGCTGGATTTGAAGAAGATGGTTAAGAACGTTGAGGCTACTTTATCTCATGTAGAGGTGAATCATGAGGCTACCACAGTGAACCTCGGCCTAACTACTAACAACCTAGCCAAGGCGAGGATAGATTTGGAACTATTAGTTCACTGAGCAGAAGAGGTAACAAGATTGGCTAGAGCTGTAGAACAGTGGGCTGGGGTTTCAAAACAACAAGCTAGGGTAACGGAGTAATGGGCCAAGGCTGTCGAAAAGGAGTTAGAGGTGACTAAGCGGGAGGTCACTGTCGCGAAAGAGAAGGCCACCAAGATGAAGGCAGAGACCATTTATTGATAAAGAAAACAAAAATGAAGACTTGTTTAGCCTTCTTCTATACTTTATGGGAGCAACATCAAGAGCTGGATTTCTCCTTCTTTGGTCCGCAAGCTATTGAGGTTGTTGAACGTTATAAGAGGAGGGCTACTCGGATTGATTCTTCCATGAAGAAAGTAGACTATGGCACTGAGGCTTCTCCTGTTGGAGGTACTACCCGAGGGGAAGGTGATTTTTAGGTTACTGAAGCTGCTGGTGCCCCACCAAGAGATGCTTTTAACGCTCCTCCTTCTGGCCCCTACCCTCAAGAAGGACATGCTTCTGATGCTTTGGCTCTTTAGGCTATGAGCCCTGAACTTTTGTTTTCTTTTGACTTTTGCGGTGTAGCCCTTGAACTTTGTATGAACTCATTAAGAATTGAATGAATTTTTCTTACTTTTCTTCTATTTTTCACACTTGAGTATGTGAGATGATAAATTTTGGTGTAAGAATGAAAATCTATTGAACCACTCAACGCACACTTTTTCACATAATGCATTACATTTCACATGGGACTTTATTGAAACTTTTTATTTTGTACAAAGAATTATATGAATGCTTAAGCTTATCAACCTTTTCAAATAATGGGGGGGTTTATTGATAATATCGGTGGAAATGTTCAGTGTTCTAGGCTCGAGAGAATTTTGTTCCTTCCATATCTGCCAAGTGATAAGCCCCACTACCAACAACCTTATTAATAATGCATATGCCTTCCCAGTTTGGCCCCAGGGTCTCTTCATTGGCTTTTCTTGCTCCTAAAAGGACAGGACGTAGAATGAGATTGCTAGGCTTAAGGCTCCGAGCTCGTACCTTCTGATTGTAATACCTCGAGACGCACTATTAGTAGGTTATGATTCTGAGGTGGGCTTTCTCCTTCATTTCTTCTATAAGATCCAAACTCGCGGTGAGCAGTTGATCATTGTCTTTAGGGTTGAAGGTAACTCTTCACTGAGAAGCTATTTCGAGTTTCACAGGATCATCGCTTTACACCCATATACCATTAAGAAGGTGGTTTCTCCCATGGCATTTTATACCATGGTTCTGTAAGCCCACAATACCTTTGGTAGCTCGTCCACCCATGCCTCTTTCTAGGCCTTTAATTTCACTTTCAAGATTCATTTAATTATCTTGTTGATAACTTCAATTTGCCCGTTGGCCTACGGATGATCTATGATTGGGAAGATTTTCATTATTTTTAAGTCATTGCAAAACTGGATAAACTGCTAACTGTTAAATTGGGTCTCACGATCTGCTGCAGGACTCCAAATCTGCAGATTATGAATCTTTGTAGATGAGATCTTAGTAAGCTCTTTTGCCTCCGCCTACTTGGTGAAATAATCCATAACCATTACCGCATATTTGCAATTACCATGGGCTGTTGGGAATGGCCTAATTAAGTCTATGCCCCAGATCGCAAAGGGCCATGGATTGGTCATCTACTACAAGTAGGCTGGTAAAGCTCGCAGAATCTTTGTAAACCTTTGACATTTATTGCACCTCTTAATGAGGTTGATGGCATCCTGCTTCATCGTGGGCCAGTAGAACCCTTATCGAAAGGCTTTTTAGGCCAAAGACAGCCCTCTGGCATGGTTTCCGCAATAGCCTGTATGGATTTCTTCCAGAATAATATCACAGTCGCTGCCATCAATGTACCTTAAAATAGGGTTGTGAACCCTCTTTTGTATAACATGTCATTGCAGATGTAGTATTTGGCTGCTCGGGCTCATAATCACCATGCCTCGAGTTTGTCTTCTAGTAATTTGCCTCCTTGTAGATAGTCCAGGATTGGATTCATCCAAATTCCTAACGATCTGGCAATTGCCATCACGATGTCATTCTGCTCAATACTTGAGGACGAAAGAGTCTCAACTGGGAGTGCCCCCAAGAAGTCAACATCCTTTGTTGTAGCTAGGCGAGTTAAGGCATCTGCATGCATATTCTGAGCTCGCAGGACCTGGTTGACTTTGTATTGTTGGAAGGAATTTAATGTTTCTTGGACTTTCTGGAGATACTTGGTCATCTTTGACCCTCGGGTTTGGTATTCACCCTTCACATGGTAGACAATGAGCTGTGAATCACTGAAGATCTTTAACCTCTCAGCTCGCACTTCCTTAGCCAACAACAGTCTGGTTAATAGTGCCTCGTACTCGACTTTATTGTTGGTGGCCTAAAAATCAAATCTCAAAGCACAGAGGATCTTATGTCTTTTTGGACTAATGAGGAGCACCCTTGCCCTAGCCTTTTAATTGTTTAATGACCTGTCCACATACAACTCCTACCATGGGGCTTTTGAAGTTTCCACTTCTTCTTGCATAGGCCTCGTGAATTCTATGATGAAGTCAACCAGAGCTTGTCCCTTAATTATCGGCCTGGGTTTGTATTCAATGTCGAACTGGGCAAACTCGATCGCTTATTTCAACAACTAACCTAAAGCGTCTATCTTTTGCAAGACTTATCTAAGTAGAAACTAGGTGAGAACCTTTGTACTATGGGCTTAGAAGTAAGTGTAAAGAGTTACGCCCCAGCATCCCACAGTGGCTAGCATCCTACATCGACTAAGTTTGGACGGGGAAAGGTCCTTATAAGGGAGGAAAGTCCTCACCTTGCAGAGGCCTTTTAAAATCATGAGGGGTGTGACCTCAGAGCAGATAATATCTGTTGAGACCTTATAGTGGTATCAGAGCGGGGTTAGGCCGCTGGTCGATGGGTCGTAGGGGGCGCTAGGTTGGGACGGATGTAAGGAGTTATGCCCCAGCATCCCACAGTGGCTAGCATCCCACATCGACTAAGTCTGGATAGGGAAAGGTCCTTATAAGGGAGGAAAGTCCTCACCTTGCAGATGCCTTTTAAAATCGTGAGGGGTGTGACCCCAGAGCGGATAATATATGCTGGGACCTTATAGTAAGGTCATAGCTTTCTTGATACAATGACCAAGTAGTAGCGAGCTTCTCCATTAACATGTATCTTGTCTTGATATCTAGCAGTCGCTTGCTCCTATAATAAATGGGAAACTAAGCTTTGCCCTCTTCCTACATTAAGGCCGTGCTGAGGGCGTATCAGGACACTCCCAAGTACACGATTAGTTTCTCACCCTTTTTTGGTTTTGACAAGAGTGGAGCTCGTTTGAGATATTGTTTAAGCTTTTGAAAAGTGACTTTGCACCCTTATGTCCATTCAAACTTCTTCACCTTCTTCAGGACATTGAAGAAGGGGATGCATTTGCTTGTTGCCTTTGAAATGAATCTGTTGAGTGCCATGACTTGACCGTTCAGGCTTTGTACATCTTTGGCTTCAGCGAGTGATCGTATGTCAAGGAATTAATCTTTTCTGGATTAGCTTCGATCCCCTTGCTGTTCACTATGAAGCCGAGCAATTTTCCCGAGGTGATGCCAAATACATACTTAAGCGGGTTTAATTTCATCTGATACCTCCTCAAGGTCTGGAACATTTCATCTAGATGATGAATATGGTTAGCTAGCTGTGTGGACTTCACCAACATGTCATCCACATACACCTCCATTGTTTTGCCTATTTGGTCATGAAACATCAGTCGCTGGCAAGTTGCTCCTGCATTTTTAAGCTTGAAGAGCATTACTTTGTAGCAATATAACCCGTGATCAGTGATGAATGAGATGTGTTCTTCATCTTCTATGGCTATTAGGATTTGATTATACCTTGAATAAGCGTCTATGAAACTGAGGAGTTCATGATCCGCTGTCACGTCCACAAGTTAGTCAATCCTCGGTAGAGGAAAACTATCTTTCGGGTAGGCGTTGTTCAGGTCAATGAAGTCTATACATGTCCTTCATTTCTCATTTTTCTTTTTCACTAGGACATAATTAGTGACCCAAGTGGGGTAGTGGGTTCTCGAATGAATTTATTCACCAATAGGTTATCCACCTCTTTTTTTAATGCGGCATAGTGCTTGGCTGTCATTGGCCTTCTCTTCTGGCAAACTGGTTTGTATTGGAGGTCGATGTTAAGTATGTGTGACATAACCCCAGGGTTAATGCCTACCATATCTTCATAGTTCCAGGCAAAGTTATCCAGATTGGCCTTTAGAAATCTAACTAGCTGCGCTTTTACGTCAGGTGGCAAGCACTTTCCCACCTTAAGGCATCTTCTTTCATCCTCTTCACTGACTCTTACCTCTTTGAGCTTTTCAACTGGACCATTGGCTCATTCAATATCCATCTCACGAGGATCGAGGTCATAGCTGACCCTTTAGCGCTTATTGCTTGGGATTCTCTTCTAGATACTACGTATACTTTCTTAGCTTGTACCCTGGGCTTGACTGCATCCTCATAGCAGCGCCAGGCAGTTTGCTATTCTCCCTGCACACATCCAACCCCATTTGGGGTTGGGAATTTAATAATAAGCGTATTGGTGGATATGACTATGTCCAGGTCATTCATAACAGGTCGACCTAGTATAATAGTGTAAGCTGAGGGGCAGTCTATAATCAGAAAATCCACCATCACTGTTGCTTAGCGGTCCAGATCTCCCAAGGTAAGTGATAGTCTAATCTGACCTACTAGTACTATTCCATCCCTCGTGAATTCATAGAAGGGTCCAGCTAGCTCGAGCTCATGCCCAATTAGTTAAAGAATCCTTTGTACATCATATTGACAGAGCTACCAGTATCAATCATTATTCTTCTCACATCAACATTGCCAATCTTGGCACGGATGACTATTGCATCATTGTGAGAGGTATGGACTCCTCGTGTATCTTTTTCTGTGAATGTGATACCTTCTGAGGTTAGTCTAGCTTTCTTGGTGGGCCCTTCATATTTCATATGACTTGCAAATAGAACACGGCTTGCTGCTATACATAACGATCACGTGACCTATTTGAGGTGCCAGTGATGTGAGGTCCATCGTGAATGGTGAAAATGATCCTTACTGAAGGCGTTTCCTCGTGCTCTGGGCTTGCCATTACAAATGCTGCCCTAGTCATTGAGGACGCGGGGGTCGCTATCCCAAGGGTCTCACTGCATAATCCCTCAGGCGACCTTTTTGAATAAGGCCCTTGATGGCGTCTTTCAATGCCCAGCAGTCTGAAGTGTTATGCCCGACTTCGTTATGGTAGGCACAGAATTTACTCTGGTTCCTTCGTTTGATGGGAGCTTTTATGGGTCTGGGCCTCGCAAAGTCCTGGTTGTTCCTTTCAATTACAAAGATCCTGTCTGGGGTATTCGACAGGATAGTATAACTGTCATAGCGACCTTGGTGTTGTGGTCACTCATTTCTAGCTTTCTTTGTAACCTGATATGTGGAGCTATTCTTCCGGCCCTTTCCACTATTTTTACCCCCAGTCATTTTCCTACCCCTGCTGGAGCCACTTGCCTCTTCTTTTTGGTTGGGTTTCTTCGGGCCAAAGGTTTCTTCCCATTGAATTTCTTTGGCCGCTCGTTCGTAAAACTCACCCAAACTCTTGACCGGGGACTTATATATATCCACGTACAACTTCCTATCCTTTCAGAGTCTAGCTAAGATGGCTGTGAGGACACTTTCATCTAATAGGTTTTCCACATTGCTGACCTCGCGTCGAAATCGAGCGATGTAGTCCTTAAGTGATTCGTCCTTCCGTCGAAAAACTGTCGCCAAGTGCCAAGATGGGGCGAGTTGCCTCTTTGGTGCTTTGTGCTGGTTAAGGAACCTTGTTTGGCATTCCTCCCTGTTGTGAATGTTGTGGGCTGGGAGACTCCTGAACCAAGTTCGCAATATCTCCCCGGGGTGGCAGGGAAGACTCGGCACTTTGCTAATAAGCTAGATGTCTGGAGATCCATTTGGATATTCAATGCTTCCAAATGACTATACGGGTCACTGTCCCCATTATACAGTGGGATGCTAGGGACCTTAAACCTACGAGGAAGGGATTTTGTTTTGATCTCCTTAGTGAACAATGTTCTTTCCTTGTAGGAGTCTTGGCTATTCTGGGTTGCAGGTCTCTTTTCCAGCTGCTTTACTCTTTGAAGCAACTTTTCAATGATAGGATCCTGGGTCTCAGACCAATGGCTAGTAGTCCACCAACTCCTTTTATCTCATTGGTCGCAAGAATAATGATATGAATTTTATGCCTTCGGCTATTTTCACTATTACACGAGTGTCGGCTGTCTTGCGTTCATGGTCCATTTCACTGGAGCCCTCTTCTTGACCTGAGCTCTTGCGTTGCTGGTCATCTTTCTCATCCTCATAAACTCTATGGACTTCTGACCTTAGTTGCAGTTTGATGAATGAATGGAACCAGCACGTTTGCACTCTCCTTTTATGGGCTTTTCATGCTAGGGCCCTGGTTGTTGAGGTCCCCTCTCCGGTGCTACGATTCCAACTTGTCTTTGTCGCCCAGCATCTGCGCTTGGGCTAAAGCTCTTACCATATTTGCCAACTCGTTCACAATATTCTCTAGAGTTTTCTAGCATTGGTACCAAGTTTGGGCTCCGTTATCTTCATAAGTGGCAAGCTGGTATGGAGTGGGAGGTGCTATGCCTACCACAGCACCTATTATGGGAGCAATAAAGTCCCGTTAAGGCGGTGTCTAACTTTCAAGCTGGCCAGCAGGTACTCTTGTGCTTTTGATAGTTTTTCCTCTTGCCATTGCAGGTTAAATGATGTATCAGAAATAAAGAAAATGCAGTAGGGGCCTTTCCTCTAGCGCCAAAATGTTGACAGTGAAATCCGATCAACAGGAGTAAGTTCAGAATCACCCCAAACTGCATGTTGAAGAGATGAATTTATAGGGGAAGAAGAAGAGAAAAGAGAGGAAGAATAGCAAACACCAGAAGCTTCTATGTGGTTCGACTCAAGCCAATCGACCCCTATGTCCACAAAGATTTATATTAGCTTTTAGGTGATGATTTTCTGTTCAACTCAACAGGAATACAGGGCTCAATGGCTATTCCAGCAGAGTGTCTACTTACAATATTTCCCCCTATCCCATTACAGAGATCTCCTCCCCTATTTATAAAAGAGGAGAGGGTTACAAATGTAATTTAATAGATAAACTAAATGATTATTTTTGCCGCATAAGGCAATAAATGCTTGGCGTCCAATAATAAATGCTGAGCAAATCATTGTCAGACTGTTGGGAGCTGATGTATTAGTTTTAGAGGCTAACTTATCAGTTGGGAACATATGCCCTTAACTGGTGAGTCGGCTTCCGTACTGGTGTCCAGCTCGCTATCCTAGCAACTTCAATTTGTACTGGGTGATCTGCTGACTAGGGAAGTCGACTTTATTGTTGATCCGTCTGGAACGAACCTGACAAAGGATCGTCTAGACATCGTGCTTTGCTTAGCGAGTTGGTCTTGAGCATCGATCCCGTTCAGCGTCCTTAGCTTGTAGGTGGCAAGCTCGTGTCCCGCTTAGCAACCTCGGTTGTCACGTGATCTAGGCCTCCTTTTCAGCTGGGCTTTGCTTCCTATTAGGCTTTAACCAGTCCATTCTGAGTTGACCAAGAAACACTTATAACAGGGGTTGGATAAACAACTTTTCATACTTTGTAGAAACTGGAACTTCCTGAGAAGTATAATTTCTCTCATTTTTTAAGTTAATGACTAATCAAATAATTCAAATATTTTCCACTTCTTAAGAAGTTATACTTTTCATTGAACTTTCTACAAATCATAATCTATAATTATAGTGTTATGGGATAATGTATCCGCTACCTATACAATCATAATCTATAAGTATAGGATCCACATGTGAAATTAGTCTACTCTGATTATCAAAACAAGCCTACTTATTAGTCTGACTTTCTTTGTTTAGAGGCAAGCTGTAGGTGGTCAAATTAACCTGAAATATGTATTTTTTTTTTTATATATATTTGTATGTCAACATAAATAAGTAGAACTGCTGGTTGCAAATATAACTCTTATATCATACAGATAATGAAATATTTCAAGACGAAATGGAAACCCTTCTTTCTTTTTAACTGCATTTTTAAGGTTAAAATTTTGCTCTGATAATAGTTTGAATTTCTATCTTTCAGCTGTCCTTTCTCATAATCCTTCAGCATTAGTTAAAAGATTAATTTAAAATAGTTGCAACAAAAAGAGTTTAAAAAAAAAAGGCCACTAGATAAATTAAAGATGAGTTTTAACAAGTTGTAATTTTGCTAAATATCAAATGTAGTACATTTAGCTCAGATTGATTCTTTTAAAAGTAATCTTAAAAAGATTGAGAACATGAATGCTAAAATTAGATTAAGCATTTAAGCAATAAGTGCAATTCATATATATATATATATATATATATATATATATATAATAAAAGAGTATAATCACTATGATAAATCAATGTAATAATGCCTTCAAGAACAAGGAAGATTTGTTTAAAAGTAAAAAAAAAAAGGGGTGGGGTACCTTAAACAATTTAGTTCTTCTTCATCCACTATCAACTGCACATAACATACATAATAAATATAAAAGTTACAACAAAAATAAAATTACAATTCAATCTCAATATTCCCACCACAGGCTGTCTCTTCTTGGGAGCCAGGGGGTCTGACAAAAGTGGGTTTTGTTATTTTCGGCATATGAATCTGCCAGTTCTTAAGATTCTAGCAGTTGATTCCACACTGCTCAACATCAGGACCAGTCACTCTTGTTGTAAATGGATCAATTCTGACCCATAGCAGAGAGAATATGGAGGCAAGCAAAATCGACCAAACCACCACGATGGTTGGTGTCCTGTTTTGCCGTCCCATGAGACCTTTGAGGAATGGATAGAGATGGATAATCACCCAAAATGCAAAGAAAAGCTTTCCAAAGAGAGGACCCCATGACTGATAGCCACTGTTAATGGCATAGGAAATTCCTGCAACCACACCCACCAAGTTTATGATGAGTAAGGTTGTGGGTGGGATGAGAAGGGTTGTCCATTTGAACATGTAAAGTTCTGCAAAGTCTCCATCTTCATCTGATGCCTTGGAAGTGACAGTGAAGTTTGGGTCAATACCAGCAAGAACTTTGAGTAAACCTTGGAACGCAGCAAAAAGATGGGCTGAGACACCACCAATGACCCAAAACTGTTCGTTTCTCCACCACTCGTCGATTCCAACACCACTCCACCTCATCTCAAGGATACCGGTTGCAAAGATGGAAAGAAAGAGAGAGATGAACCATATGCTAGCAAGAGTACTAATCTGCAAGGAAAGTGCGCTACAGTTAGAACTAGGATGCAAAAATACTTCAAAAAATGAGTCGTGTCTGTGTAGTAAACTACCACGGCACTTTCATACCTAATTAAAAATTCTCTCAATAATAATCAGATATAAAGGTTAATATTTGACACTTCTTAAATAACTTCTATGTTTAAGAAATAAAAGCATATAAAACATGTTTTAAGAAAAAAATTTCATATAATTCTAAATGTTTTCATACTTGCCAATATAACAGTAATGTATCTATATTATTTTTTAACATGTATATGCCACATCATGTCGAATGTTTTTAAACTTTGTTGTGTCCATGTGACAGTACAGTGTCTGTGCCATGTCCTGTGTCCTTGCCAACTTCCATGCTTCATTGGGTAGAACATTGTATGTGAAGTAAACAGTGGAAAAACCATATGTTAGGAAGTTAAATACTATCCTAAGAGATGTTTCTAACATTAGATTGATAAATTAAGAAATGATAAAGTATTTACTGAATCATGATTAAGGAAAAAAAAAAAACAGAAAAACAAACCTGCGGAATAATGAACTTGTTAGTCAGGAGGCAGACAGCAGGCAATGTACAATACATGAGAAGGGGAATGGAAGTGATTGGATAAATCGTGGCGTTCACATATGCGAACCTCTGAAGCCATTTCAGCCTTCCACTATAACCATACCAGATGGGACAGTGTCGGCTCAGCAGAATTTCCACTGAACCCAGAGCCCATCGAAGCACTTGGTTCAGACGATCTGAAAGATTGATAGGAGCAGAACCTTTAAATGCTGGGAGCTTGGGCATGCAGTATATGGACCGCCAACCACGAGAATGCATCTTAAATCCAGTAAGAATATCTTCCGTGACAGAACCATAGATCCATCCAATCTGTAGAACAGAAGACAAATAATGATATGATATGTGAAGATACTTATATTACTGCATCCAAAATATTGTAACAGCAGAAGTGGTCAATACAAAAGCACCCATATTTAGCACAGGAATGCTAATAAAAGATAGGTGGAGACTCACGAGACAAAAAAATTCATCTTGGACATGTCCTTAAGCAATATCCTCAAGAAAGGACATTTTGAGCTTTGTCTCTCTCTCTCTCTCTCTCTCTCTCTCTCTCTTTAAATAATATGTTTTAAGACATTAAACTGTATAAATCCTAGCATGATCCTGAAAGAAACAACTATATGCCATTAACTTACAAAAATCATTGAGAAGAACAATATGCTCATCCTGAATGTTTTGAATATCACGAGTGCAGTCCATTGGCAGTAATCCGTTCGATTTAATAAGATTGAGAATAGAAATGAAATAATATACCTCACTTCCCCATTCTGTTTTGTCCTCATAACCACAACTGATAACATGAATAGCCTCTTTAAGAAGAGTTTCTGGAGTGGCAGATTGAGGGACACCGCCATTCTCCATGAGTGTAGAGGCAACAAAAACAGCACTCTGACCAAATCTTTTCTCGAGAGTCATTTGAGACATGAGTAGTGACTTCTCATCATCAAACCCAGCGCCTAAACACAATCATATAAGAGATGCTAAGTACTAACTAAATGAAATAATATAATACTTAAAAAAGAAATCCTCATTATGCAAATCATAAGCTTAAGTCTTTCTAAAAGAACAAAGAAATTCATCAGATTTAAAGTTTCACAAATACTTTAAAAATAAAAAGCATAAGCTTGAGCTGCCACAGCA
>JANHAO010019008.1:0-13371 GCA_026873985.1 Saraca asoca
TTTTATTATCATTTCAACAAAATGTACAGTGATAAATACAAAAGAGCTCAATCCAATTGACTCTAGGGCACCTATTTCACTAACACTTATATCTTGAGGGACTTGCAAACGTTACATGTTACAACATTTGTATATATCAATTCAACAAAATTTTATTAAATATCCTATTAATAATTAGCTTTGATCGGGATATCTCTTTTTATATACATTTAGAAAATTTTAATGCGTAATACATATTTCTATTACTTCACAATAATGCACAAAGATAAGCCTTCATAAGAGACTAAGAATATAAATATGAGTATGAATTTTATATTCATAATATTAAGGGGAGAAAATATGTAGCAGTAGAAATAATATAATCATCTTGATCCTTATACAAAGTAATATAAACCTTAAGTTTAAAAAATGATTGATTTACAAATGATAATAAATTAATTGCCAGTTATATTACTGACTTAAAAAAAATAAATGTTATATATCAGTTGCAAATACTCTAATCCAAATAGATGTCTTAAAAGGACAATCAGTTTATTATATAGCAAATTAGTTTAGAACATGCTAGACGCATGATAAAACTATTGGTTTCAAATTTAAAATTATCAAAAGAGAAGGAACAAATGAATAAAGTAACATTATTTAAGAGTCAAATAATTCTAAATAGATTTGAGACATAATTAGTGACAGACTTCTAAAACAAGTTTAGGTACCAGAAATTAGTAGGAATAAAGATATCTCAATTGATTATGTCTCTAATATGGAAGACAAAACTAGGAGGAAAATAGTTTTCGACAATATTTTGTTACAATGTAGCATTTAATGTTATGAAAGATAATGAAGATCTTGAATTTATATTTAGAAAAGAATGATATACAATTACAGGCCAAAGAGAAAAGACACAATTTAGACAAAAATAAAAAATTTAAATTTACTTGCAAAGAGAAGAAACACCTAAAATGTGAAAAGCTAATAAGATATAAATGTATAATTGTGCCAAGAAAATAAAAAAAATGAAGTTGTAAATATAAAATATATTTGTAGCACAAAGATTTTTGCATATTGTCATTAGCTATGAGAAATATATATTTGCATGTGGTGGATGCAATTTTATTGACAGTATACCAAAACTTGATATGCATCTAATAAATTTAGTTACGTACGTGATAATCAACAATGATATTATATTAAAATCTCTAAAGAATCTAAAATGCTTGAAGCATGCAATTTGACTTATTGAGAAATGTATTTAATTAAATTACAAAGATCTTTGTATAGGTTAAAGTAATAAGCATGATTATGCTATGATCATCTTAGTGAATATTTGTTAAAATGATATAAAAATTATTCTATATACCCTTGTGTTTTTATAAAGAAATTTGAATTTAAGTTTGTTATAATTACAGTATATATTGATAATTTGAACAAGATTGGAACTCATAAAGAGCTTCCAAAGTTAGTTGAGTATATGAAAAAGGAGTTTAAAATGAAAAATCTTAGAAAAATAAAGTTTTGTCTTGTCATTTAGATTAAGCATTTAAATGATGAAATATTTGTTCATCAATCAAATTACATTGGAAAGATCCTAAAATGATTTTACATGGATATATCACATTCATTGAATACTCTAATGATGGTTAGATTACTTGATGCTAATAAAGATCCTTTTCAACCTCCTGATAATAATGAAGAATTTATTGATCCTGAAGTAATATATCTTAGTGCAATCACACATTAATTATCCTATTGATAATATAAGTCTTAATGTAGCTTTTTCGGTAAATCTATTAGCAGAATATAATTCTTCTATAACCAGAAAGCATTAGAATGGAATTAAACATATATTTTGTTATTTTCAAGGAAAAAGCATTATATAACTATTTTATTCATGTGAGTCTGATCAAAACTCAATTATGTAGATACAAAATTTTAATCCAATCCATACAAGGCTCAAATTCAAATTGGCTATTTATTTACATATAGAGGTACATTTATATCTTGACATTCAACAAAACAAACTATAGCTGCTATTTCTTCAAATTAAGCAAAAATAATAACAATTCATAGGGCAAGTCAACAATGTGTTTGGCTAAATTCGACGACTTAACATATTCAAGAAGCGTGCGATTTAAATTCTAATAAAGTGATTCCAATAAGATTGTAAGAAGATAATGCTACTTGTTTAACTCAATTGAATGGAGGATCCATCAAATGGGATAGAAAAAGTATATCTCGCCCAAATTCTTTTTCACTCATAATCTTAAAAAGAATAATGATATTGATGTTTAACAAATCAGTTTAAGTGATAATCTAGTAGATATATTCACGAAGACACTTCCTATATCAACATTTGATAAGTGATTCATAAGATTGGATTACATTGACTTAAAGATTTTAAAGAACATTTCCAAGCAAGGGAGTTGAACTCATTCTTGACTCTTTGTTCCTTGACAATTTTTTTCCCAATGGATTTTTATTAATAACATTTTTAATGAGGCAAATTATTTGATAGATAATTGATGTACTCTTCTTTGAAAAAAATTTTCTCATTGTATTTTTTTCCTATTGAAGTTAAGGATTTTTTTTTCTCTTTTCAATTGAGTTTTTTCTAATGAAGGTTTTGACTAAACATATTCCATACATCTAGAAGAAGTGTTATAAATATTATATTTATGTGAATATCCATCATATCTTTTTATCTTTGATTCTCTTTTGGATCTTGAAATCCCAAATATAGACGATTGAATAAGAATTCTACACAATCATAAATAAGGGAAAAACTCCATCTTTTTCCACATTTATTTCATTACAAACATGTATATGTCCATGTAGAAATTCTACAAAAACTGTGTTTGAACCACAAACTTTGTGTGTTTATTATGTATTTCCTTTCCTTGTCTATAAATTTCTTAACAATGCCCATAAAAAATTTCTTGTCCATGTAGTTCTTAGATGTAAAATCTAATCACTTTAGTGGAAGCATAGGCCCATGATCTCTGTTTTAGATAGATGTTCGCAGTAAGTTGTATTTAAACCCCTACTGACTAATCAATCTGGATTTTGTTTCAACCCTTCATCCTCATTTCCACCATAGACTAGAATATGATTAATTTAAGACACAAGGCCTTTTAATCCCATCAGTACGGTGCTGTAGAATGACAAACATTTTTAAGGGCTTTGCACAATTCCATCAGTGCTTTAGAATGAAACATTTTTATGATTTCCCCAAAACTTTTATCCTCCAATGCAACCTTTAAACTAAACAGGATAGCCATGTCCACATCTGAATTGCAGGATTCACTGGATTAAATTTCATGCCAAGTAGAACACAGGTAGTGGTAAGAGCAATAGTTACAGTAACATTTCTTAAAAGAGGTAATTAATATTCATCCAGTTTATGATGACAAGAACCAAGTCAACTTCAGACAATCACTAATTCAACTACAAACATCTTCAGTTGTTTCCATAAGTTTGAACAATTTAGGCATCATGCTCTACTTCCATAGTATCTATATCTCTCTCCCTTACTCCTTCACCGTGTGTTTTCTCTACGCCTGACATATCTAGTTCTATCATTGTATCTTGGTCTGTCTTGATGCCTTTGTGGCTGTGGCTCAACCCTCCTCTGTCTTTCAGGTGGCCTCTGTACAATCTCTCCATTTACAAACAGTTCAGCTGCACAAGATAGTTCAGGAAAAATTGTAAACCATATAGTAAAGACACACACATGTTGGATATAGGGAGCATTGGTGCGTTCTATCGATTGATATACAACTTTAAACTCATAATTCCCATATGAAAAAGATAAATACACACAAGCTCAATCTAAAAGGCAATGCAAGCTACAAGCGTGATTAACTGAAAGTAGAAATTAGTGAAATATAGAGATAATCAGCTTCCAAAATGCATTAGGGCATTAAAAAGAGAACATGGACCCAGAAGATACGTTGCTGAAAAACATGAGCCATAGAACTTATAAAATGTGAAACTTGAAGTAAAAAAGAAGCTTATTGAACTCTTGATATATCTCAATATCAAAGGCCAGGATGTCCAGAGGGATGCCCTCTAGTATTATGAATACACTTCAATGATTCAACATCTACATGAACTAGTGTAGCAACAGAAGTAAAAGTGGGTAATTTTATCTGAGTACATTGGCATTCAAAGCTAGACGTGACCCATTGAGAGTTATTAGCTTTGCCAAGATGGACTACTACAGAAGGAAACAACCATAGACTACACCATAGTCACCTAAACTACGCACATAAAATCTCTCCATGAAAAAGTTATTGTAAGTTCAAGTATCATTATCAGAATGGAAATGAGCTATTAGATAAACTATTAAAATGCCACTACAGGTTTGAACAAAAAGTAGTAGAAATACCATGTCTTGTGATCTGATGTATCAACTATAATGAGTCTAAAACTCCATGAATTAGAAGCAACAGAACAGGATAAGAGGGAAATTTATGTGAGTCCATCGGCATTCAAAGCTAGACATCACCCAGTGAGTTATTAGCTTTGCCAAGAGGGACTGCTACTGAAGAAAGAAACCAGAGACTACACTATAGTCAACTACACTATCCATGCAACGTCTCTACATCAACAAGTTATTGTTATTGTAAGTTTGAGCATCATTATCTTAATGGAAATAGCTATTAGATAAGCTATCTTAAAACAAAACACCTCTACAGGTTTTAACAAAGAGAAGTTGAGAGACCATGTCCTGTCATTGGATGTATCAACTCTAATGATTCTGCAACTCCATGAATTGGAAGCAACAGAACAGGATAAGAGGGAAATTTATGTGAGTCCATTAGCATTCAAAGCTAGACATCACCCAGTGAGAGTTATTAGCTTTGCCAAGATGGACTGCTACTGAAGGAAGAAACCAGAGACTACACTACAGTCAACTACACTCTCCATGTAAAGTCTCTACATCAACAAGTTATTGTCAGTCTGAGCATCATTATCTGAATGGAAATGAGCTATTAGGTAAGCTATCTTAAAACAAAACACCACTACAGGTTTTAACAAAGATAAGTTGAGAGACCATGTCCTGTCATTGGATGTATCAACTCTAATGATTCTGCAACTCCATGAATTGGGAGCAAAAGAACAGGATAAGAGGTGAATTTATGTGAGTCCATTAGCATTCAAAGCTAGGCATCACCCAGCAAGAGTTATTAGCTTTGCCAAGATGGACTGCAGATAACAAGAGAACAAAAGCCTAAAAGACCATAGGCCCTTGCCAATTTTATTATAATCAGCTCCAGTTTCACTGCTGCAACACAAAATGCTACTTGATACAGTTACTCAAATAATAACACAATGGGCTGCAAAATTGTCAAAAGATTTTATCAAGCCAATTTGACAAATCAAAATTCTTGTGCAAGAGCTAATATCTTAGCCCAATAACGGACAATATCAAAAAGTGACATAAGCACAATAAACTGACAAACAGCATAAAATATCACTATGCAAAGGCTGAAGGAATCTCCCCTGATCTGCATCTCCACAGGTACATAAAAAGCACAGAACAGTTAAGAGAGACATTTGATGTAAGTCCATACATCAAAAGCTAAACCTCAAATGGAAGAACTTTAGTTTCTTTAAGATGGACTTGAATTTCTTCACAAAATTAATAAAACAAGAAAATAAATAAAGAAATTGCATGAATTCAAATCAAGCAAAAATTTCCAACATCCATATGAAATGTCCACGCCACACCTTCTAGTAGACCGCCGCTTGTAAAGAATACAACCATATAACATCCATTAGGATGCGTGAATCATGATAACAAAATGATTATACAAATTTATGCCTAAGAGGTCCAAAATAACAATACAAAAACGTCAAGGATAATGCATCCTTAATTACTCACCTCCATAGTCCTTGTATTCAGGATCAACATATGAATCTGGAAGGACAAATAAAACTCCAGGAAAACCTGTGAATAAAACAAAGAAGACAGGAATATGTGTATGAATAAGAAAACAGAAACATATTCGACGTCCTCAACGAGACAATCAGGCTTACAAATGCATGTATTCATGTAGTTCTGTTACATACCTTCAAGCTTATTAGAAGTCTCCTCGTCAATCTCACACCCAAAGCCGAAGTATCTTTCACATGAAACATTGTAAATCTTTCTTTTTGCTTCCTCCTCACTAACAAGCAAGGAGAAATGCAACTCAGACAAAATTATAAACAGCCAAAATAATCATAAATTGTTGTAACAAAACTAGATTTGCTGAATCTGAGAGTGGAAATGGCACAAATACTCAGACCAATCAGCATAAGTCAAAACACAGCTAAATTGAAATAATTATAAAGGAAGCACGTTGAAAAAGCATGCCTTTCATCAATCTAAGGCCATTTATCAAAAGATTCCCATCATCACCAAATTCAAATTTTCGAATATAGCAAAAACTGTTACCTCCCAACAACTTTAGCAAGGGTTTGAATATAGCAATCAATCATTTGCTGCTTAGTGGCACCCTCACCACCAGGCTTATCCATAACAATGAGCCAATGCTCATAGTCACAGCCAGGGAAGAGGGGGGCCATTTCAGTGGGAGGACGGTCACTGAAGTTAGAACCCGAATTCAAAGGAGAGTATGCCGAGTTACCGGATCTGTTGACTCGGCATCGGACGGCTGTAAATCGGGTGGCGGTGATGGCGCCCGGGGGAAGCGCTCGAACGCCATGAGAAAGAGGGCTTAGAGGTCTACGGCCGAGGATGAGAGTTTGGACAGAAGGAGGTTTGGTTATCGTGGCCGAGGTGGAGATGAGACGCTTGGGCAGGAAGAGAGAGAAACGCGCAGAGGAGCTGCTAACAGCTCGCGCTAGGGTTATAGCCATTATCGATGAGAGGAGGATGAGGAGGAAATGAGGGTTTAGGCGATTAGATATACAATGTGGATACTGGATAGTGAGGGTTTTGGGGATACAGAGGGTATTTATCTTTCACTTCCTGACTTCAGGTTCTCTCTCCTTTCTTGTTCCGCTTTAAGGCTTTGTTTTTAATTTTTAGTTTTTTAGGGCTCGTAAGATTTGAATTTGTGAAATCTGGACTTGGCCTTGTGAGCTTATGGGCTTGGGCTTTTAAGCTGGGCTACACATGAAATTAGAATTATATTGGTTGATTGACAAGGGTACAATGCAGTGAGAGGAGATGATACATTAATTGGCTGGGAGTAAAAGGAACCCATTTTGTCTAAGATTTTGTTTGTTGGCTGTGTTTGTAGGAAAATAAAATCAATTCTAATACTTGTTGTATTTTCACAGGTCAAACAATTAACTCCTAGATTTATATTTTCAAATTCAATCCCATATGTATTAATGAATAAATGCTTTTATGAAGATTATAGAATGTCTATTAGGGGTTGTTAAGTTGATACAGAAAGTAAATTTTCACAAAAGTTAAATTTTATAGAAAGTAAATTTTTTTGTAAACTTTCTAAAAATACTTAAAGTTGTTTAATTGGTTATAAGAATTAAAAATTCCTGTAAAAAAATTTTCCATCTACCAGACAAACCTTTAAATTCCTTTAAATAAATCATATAAGTCTCAAATCTCAAATGGTGTTTCGAAATTTAAGGAGAAAAGACAATTATTTTCAATAATAATAATGTGAGGGAACGCAAATTTTCATGATTTTTTTTTTGTCCTACTCAAAGGGCAAGTACCAGGTTAACATCTTACGCAGCCCACATTCTTTAGTTCCAGGAGTATATACAAAAGTTATTTTATAAATAATTTATTGAGTTAATGGAAGTTTTAATCTTTATAGTTTTAATAAATTTATGATTTAATTTTTATAATTTTATTTTATATAATTATATCATAAAATTTAAAATAATTTATAATCAAACCCCCATCATCAATTCATATTAAATTCAAGTAATAAGAATGTAATTAGAATTCATTTTTTTTAGCTTTTTTTTATTATTTTTCATCAATAATTTCAAGAAAAAAAATACAAATTTTTTAATCTTTATTAATATGAAATTTTATTTTTCTTCTTTTAAAGAAAATAATGATGATAATTTTTTTATATAATAGCTAAAAGTTAAAAATAAATTTTGGTGAAATAAATATAATAAGTTAATAAGAGTAAAATATTAATATATAATTTAATAAATATATAAAACTCTATTAGTTGGATTTAACATTAATTGATAATAAGCATTTAATTATATATAATTTTAAACTTTAAGATATAATTATGCAAAATAAAACTATAAGGATTAAATTATAAATTTAGTCAAATTATAAAGACTAAAATCTCTACTGTTGATGGTCAGTTTTGACAATCGGTCAACCGAAGGTTCTAAAGATCAAACTACTGTGAAAGGTGTAAAGAAACAAGAAAACAGCAAGAGTATTTTGACGTGGTGAACACAAAAGATTTTTGACATGGTTCGACTAAAATCAGTGTGACCCCTATATCCATAGTAATTGTATTTTACTTTTGTGCAGTTGTTTTATTGTTCAGACTAACACAACAGGGATACAAATGTTCTCTTACTATTTTAGTAGAGTTTCTGCATATATTTTCACTCATTCCTGTTACAATGATTTTCCTTCCTATTTATAGAAGTAGGGAGAGTTATAAGTATAATTTGATAAATTACAAATATATCTACTTAACCGTATGAGGTGATAAATGCTGGACGAGCAATAAATGCTAAGCATATCACTGCCAGACTATTGGTGGCTGATGTGTCAATTTTGGGAACTGACTTATCAGTTGGAAATATATACATCTAGGTGCTGACTGGTCTTTAGAATTCTATACTCATCCCCTAGAGGGAGCTCGCTCAATGGCTTGAGCTCGTCTTGTGACCTAAGCTCGCACTGGGCAAGCTGCCTGCAAGTCCAGCAACCTTGCTCTGAAAAGTATTAGACTTTTCTCTACCAGACTGGTCCATTAGGCCTTTGCCAGCCCATTTCGTCTTGGTCTATATATACCCACAACATAAGCCCCCCCAACTCTCAATTCGCTTTGCGTACTGGGAGTTGTTTGGTGGCAAAGTTTTCTCTTGCAATCGCCAGTGTTATCACACGTTCAATCTTGTCGTGTTGTCATTTCAGGCTTTAATCTTTCATTTCATCTACACTAGGTCATACTTCCTATTGTATATATTTTATAGCCGTTGGCGTGGCAACCTCATTCTATCTAGACCATTAGAGCAAGAACAATCAAATACCCTCTGGATTCTTTGGTGAAGCCAAATTGGTCTATATAAAGTGTGAAGACTTTCTTCCTTCTTCATAGAAAGATCGGATGGGTGCATTAGCTGAGCCCCCCATGCTTCTGGTGACTTGGGCCTTTGGCGGAGTTCTTCAAGGCGTGTTTGGCTTGCTATGACATTCCTTTTCTGAGGATTCTGAGAAATATTGTTATATGCCCTTGTAGCTTCCTTCAAGCTGCATTGAATAATGCAATTGTTTCCCCCTCATTTCTTGGTTTCCTTGCGTGGCAAGTTAACCCTTTACTTTCTCCAAGTGTCTAGGAGTTGCAAGGTTGAGGGAAGAGCTTCTAGCTTAGGAAGAAGACAAGAAAGAGGAGCTGGAACTATTTAGTAGGTTTGTGGGGTCTGGCTCTAAAAGGCTAATTCTTCCTGCTTATTATAGCTATCGACTTATTCTAGCTTTTGTACTTCAAATTTTATTGTGTAAACTTACCTCATTGAATAAGGATTTTAAT
Source organism: Saraca asoca (assembly GCA_026873985.1). Lineage (NCBI taxonomy): Eukaryota > Viridiplantae > Streptophyta > Magnoliopsida > Fabales > Fabaceae > Saraca > Saraca asoca. The sequence goes on from JANHAO010019008.1 coordinate 9,714, forward strand.
GAAAGGTCTCTTTTCTTTGTTTTTCTAAGCGTGTCATGTTGAATGCTTTATTTACTATGAAAAAATAGCATGTGAGCTCTTCATGAGCAAATTGTAGCAGTTAAATAAATGTTAAGTAACCAATCGGTCATATTAACTCATCTTAAATGAATGAATGTGAGCATTAAAATGCCTCAGCTGGTAATGCACCTTCGGGTCGCATGAAAGCTACAACCATCAAGTTATGCGAGAGCCGTAAGTAATTGGTTCCATACGAGTCGTGCTATTAAGTTGAGGGCTCAGATCACGCTTGGCTAACACTAGTTTGAATGCTCAGTGGGTGATTAGGTATGCCCATGCTAAGACAAGTGTTCACTGCTCAGTGGGTGATTAGGTGTACCTAAGTTGAGATAAGGTCATGTACTTGGTGGGTGATTAAGTGCGCCCAGGCCAAGACAAGTGCTCAGTACACAATTAGGTGCACTTGAGCTGAGACGAGGTCACGTCACGTACTCGGTAGGCAATTAGGTGTGCCTAGACCAAGATGAGTGCTTAGTGGGTGATTAGGTGCATCTAAGCTGAAATGAGGTCACATACTCGATGGGCGATTAGGTGCGCCCAATTTGAAACGAGTGCTTAGTAGGCGATTAGGTGTGCCTAAGCCTAGACATTTGATAGGTCACATGAGAGCTGCATCTTTATTAGCATGAGTTGATCGCAATGTAACCCGAAAGCCATAGTTCATTACTTGCAATCTACGGTTTTATAGGTTGCTCAGCATACTTTTTGTTTCATCCGTGACTCTTTGATCCCTGCCAACAACGTAATGATTACTGTCTTCAGTGGATTTTTTTTTTATTGCTAGGCTAGCAAAGACTTAATGTTGGCACATGTTGAGCCGTTAGATTGTGAGTATTCGGAAAGTTTCCAAATCCAACAATTAGGCCATGTGTGATATAAACCGGGAAAACTCTTTCACCCTTTTCATTAATCATTTGAAATCCGGGGCTTACAAACTCTTTATTTCCATTCTCTCTATCGGTTCCACAATTGTTCGTTACTGTTTATCGACTTCTGCACCGTTCTAACTCACGAGACTTGTAGCTCAAGTTTTGATTGTCAGGAACTAGTTTTGCTTATGTTTCGGACCTCTTTCTCCATTTAGCTTGATAAGTTTCTTTTTCTGACTTATGGTTTTTGGGTTTCTATTTAGAGGTCCATTTGAGTTTGTTTATTGCTAAAAAGATCTAGGATGTTCATTGAGCTTGTTTACCCATGTCTTTCCTTTCATTGTGTTCAGTTTGTCCGATTGGACTATCAATAGGCGCTAGGGTTTCTGCCTGTCATTTGAGTTTTCCACTAGTTTTCTGGGCTTTGGCAGCCCAATAATCGGTAGAGTTTGGATCTTAGTGACCCAGGGCATATACGACCTTTCACATAGGACTTTGATTAGGAGAATTTTCTAAAAGCAAGGGTCAGTCTGCTTCTAGCAACCTGATCATTCCTTTTTTCTTTATGTAGATGTCTCCACCCCGTAGGTGCCACTGTCACCTAATAGTAACTAAAAATACTGAGTCCTCTGGATGGAGCGAGGAGCTGCTCTGTCTTGCAGGAGAGGTGACCTCTCGGAGCAGTGAGGTTGCGGAGGAGTTCGTAGCTCGCCTCGGGCCTGAGGGGTCTGAAGCTCGCTCCCTTTTTACTCTTCATTCTTCAAGCATCAAGCTCAACGAGCTTGAGAGGATAGCCCAAACATATCACTTCCCGAATGGTTGCCATGTCTTGGCACCTTTTCGCAGCGATCATGCTGCTTACCCCCTTTAAAGTTCATAACTATTAGTATTTAGCATCTCGGTGCTGGATTTAGGTTTCTGGTTCCCCCTGTGTAATTGATTTTCTAAATCAACTGAGACTTGCCCCTTTTCAGCTAACTCCGAATTTGTATTCCAGTGTAACTTCTTTAGCGCTCATCTATCCTAAGAATAGCCTTGCCCCCATTCAATAAGAATCTTTTCCAACCTTTATAGTATCAAGAGCATCAGACCACAAGAAGGGATCTACTATCTCTCAATCCGTCCATCTAAGTATAAGAAAATTCTTTCTCAAAGGGACACTAAAGGGAAATCCAACATAGGAAGTTATAAAATCCACCAGTTTTATGTTTCCTGTCCTTCTTTAAGTCATCTTTATAACTTCTTATTTATGTTAAGTCCTAGTAAGCGAGCTGGAAGGATATTGGTTTGCCTTGGCACTTATTTCTTTACTTGAAATTTGAGTTTTTTGTTGTGTCTTTACAAATGGAGCTGGGAAAGAGAGACCTGATCTAAGGGTGAGAAAGATTGAGGTGCTCGACCATTTCACTACTTCTGAAGATTTTTGGAATGACCTCAAGTTTGACGAAAAGCTTCTACAGGCACATGAGCTTTCCCCTGCTCACGACACCAAGCTTCTTGATAGCTTGCTTGATATTGGATCTTATGGGGTCAAGGAGGTCGTTCCATCAGATTTCAGTAAGAGCAACAATATAAAGAGACTTAAACTCACTAGACCTCCCTCTTCAACCAGGTCAAGGCCTGACATTACTCTAACTTCTGCTCTGGATAATCGTCCTTCCTCTTCTACAATTACAGCAGAGATCTTGCTGGCACCAATCCCTATTTCACAACTAGGATCATTTAAGGTCACGAGGGAGCCAATGAAGTTTCCTGACCGTGGGAAGAAAATCTTGAATGAGCCTCCTTCCAAAAAGTAAAGAACTGACAAAGGGAAGGAGATCGCGATTAGCCCAGAGGAGGAGTCTGAGGACACACCAAGGAACCTACCAAAAAATCTGGGCCCCAAGACATTGATATGCTATGATTTTCTTCACAGACATATGGGCTGGGTTTTGGGGACCCACACAAAGGCATTGAAGCATGAGGAGATTCATGGTAGCGCCTTGGCGAGCATAATAGTTTGCCATTATTTGTTGGTCGGTATCATTCATCACTTTTCTCATTTCTCTCTCTTTTACAGTCCTTGGCAGCTAACTCTAGCCATTTCAGTCCTTTCAGGGTGCATTGGAGACAATAAAGTTAAGCGATGAGATCATGATCTGGGAAGAGGAGCGAGGGAAGCTCAACAACGATTTGGCTGCTTTGACTATGGAGTTGAGGAAGAGACTGGAACATGCTAAGGCCCAATTGTGGGGCACTGAAGTTGTAAAAAGGGAGGCCAAGGACGTGTTACTTCATGACATGACCAGCTTGATCTCAAGGCTCCCTAAAATGGCTAATGATCTAAAGTAGTCACAAAGTAAATGTTGACGGTGAAATCTGGTTCGTATGGAGAACTTAAATCTCAGCCAACGGGGATGATTCAGTGAACCCCAAGCTACACCCTGGTGCGGAAAATGGAGAAAGAAGAAGAAGAACACAATATTTTTTAACGTGGTTCGGCCAAATTCGAGCGATACTGGATCCTACGTCCATGGTGATTTTATTTATTAAGGAAAGTTGCAGGTGTTTATACATGGCTCCCCTATTTTGACAGAGTTCTGGCATACTTATCCGGAGATCTCTCTTTTACAATGGCCTATCCCCTTATTTATAGAAACAAGGGGTGAAATACAATTTAATAAATTATAATTATGTTACATCACATAATAAATGTAAAGGACATATTAGGTTCCTGCAAGTCGGCT
>JANHAO010019009.1:0-13370 GCA_026873985.1 Saraca asoca
TATCATGAATCAAACTATTATAAATATATAATATTAATGTATATATACATATATAATTTATATTTTTAAATTAAAATCGATTCAGCCCATTGATCGAATTTTATCAGATTCCAATGACTAATAGAATTTTAAAAATTAAATTTTTGGTCAAGGATCAGTTATTAACTAATAGCACAAAATGAAAGATGCGGTTTCCTACTTATGTGGTCTTGGAGATATTGTATTTTATTTTTAGAGTCTAAACTCTTAAATCTGAAGATAGATTAGTTTAACACAAAATTGTGTTAGGAGATAAAAATTAAAAAGCCACTTGTTGGTATTCTGTAATACCCTAAATAAAAAAAAAAAACAAGAAGAAGAAGAAGAAAAGAAAAGACAAGAATGAAATAAAAATAATATGTATAAATCAAATGAAGAGAAGGTCTAAATTGAAAAACTTTGCTTCTGGTGGACCTTAGTTGAGGCGGCTAAAAACTTGGGGAGGGGGGCTAAGTGTAAAATTCAAAATATATATATATATATATATTTGGCTAATTTTTCTTCATTCTTCCCAAACTTTCTTATAGCTCAGTGTCTCAAACCTTCTTCTCACTCCCTAGCCGCTTTGCTACTGCTTCTCCACCACCTCTTCTGTCACACCACGGTCATCAATCGGCCATTGAATGCCGGCTCACCTTTATCCTTGCTTCTCCTTCCCGACTGTCTTCCATTTTGGTCCAAAGCTTTTCTGTCTAGCTTCCTTGTATCCCATCCTTCTTTCCTCTGTCCGCCAGCTAGAACCAGAGTATTAAAAGTTTCTTAAGAATCCACCGGCAAGCTTCCCTTCTTTAACTTTGAGCCAACGACAGGCCGGCTGTAATTTCTTCCTTCCTCCCCTGTTTGCAACCTTTAACCGACAGTTACTTTGGGTTGCCGGCACTACCATTCTTCCAGCCGAGCTCCCCACCGGTACATCCTGGGCTGGAAACTCTTTTGTTGAGTAGCTGAACATTGCAGTATCTGAGCCTTAGGCTCTCGGTTGAACTTTTGGTAGTTTGGTTGTGGTGTGGTGAGTAGATAATTCTATGTCTTCCGTAATTTTCATGCATTAATATTATTTTTTAGAATGATTTAGATTGAATATTTTGCATATAAAGAGTTTTCTGTTGCCAACCCAATATCCTATATATGTTGTTGTTTATAGTTCAATGGAAATTGTAAAGCCGATTGAGAAATTTCTGCTGGAGTAAATGACTATTTAGAAATTTGAGCTTGTTGCCGAAAACATGTTTTTTTAAGTATAATTTGTATGGTACAATTCTGCTTGATACACTAAGTTTGGATCCATTAGCGAAATTGCAGAAAACCTTTTAGTGCACTTAGGACTACATGTCCTGTTGGAGAAATAAGAGGGAGATCTGAACTGGTGTAATTGGATGGACTTAGGGAAAATGTGAAAAAAAAAAAAAGAATACTGATTGACTGCTAGACTTTCCCATGGATCCAAGATATATATATATATATATATACGTATACCTATATGTTAAACAAAATGTTTATATGAAACAAATACAGACTAATTATCTACGAACCATTTTATGTTAAGAAAATGTTTTGAACGTTATATAGCATTATCTGCTCACTAAGATTCCATGAATCTCACCTTTTCTCTTCTAACATTTTTCAGAGCCCAATAGCACACCCGTTGTTCCTCCTTATTACTCTGACCCAGGACCTACCCAGTGACTCAATGTATTACTCTTTCATGTGAAGGTTCCATGTATACATGTGGTGCATATTTTGGCAGTTGATAGGCGAGTCATTTGCATATGTACTGTATTTTGGTTGCCTAGTAGGATTGAATGTTATATTCTGGGCCTCTGTAAAATTTTATTTTGCCATGATATCATTGTTGATGGGCATATAGCCCCACTTTTGTAGTAAGGTCGTGTGCCTGGATGATATGTATTTAAAGGAAACTCTATTGGATTTCTGGTAAGCATGTTAAAAGTATGTAAATATATATATACTTGATTATAAATATCTAAATATAAGTACTTCTGTATATTGGGTATGTCTGTGAGTTGTTGCATGTCAAGGCTTGTAGGAGGTCATCACTAGGATGGCTTTCTACGCCAGTCACGTGACTTGGGATGGGTCGTGACAAAGTTAGTATCAGAGCCAGGTTCTACGGTTTAGGTACATGATAGAGGTGTCTAAATACTAGTATGGGATAGGCATACCAAGTTTATATTAGTGTGTCTACGAGCACAACACATAAATAAGGATATGCTGAAGCCCATATCACAAGTATACTAATGACCTCTGTTCTTCCCTAAACTTTTTAATTTATAACCTTTGAAATAAAGTTTTGTTTGAAGTGAAATTTTCTTGTTTGTTTATAAGGAAATGTCATCTAAAACTCCACCCCCATTTGGACAAAGAATTGAGAAAGTACAAGAAGAAGTTTCCCGATTTGAATCTAAAACCCCAATTGCTTCAAAAGCCTCAGTTGGCCCCTTTAACACAGAAACTCCAGCCTGGTTCATGGAATTAAAAAAGATGATGGGAGAATTTATGAATAAAATGACTCAGTATGAAGTACAAAGACAGGAAAAGAGACCCCAAACTCTAATGTCTCAACTGCCTCCACCACCTTCTACCACAAAAGCAGCAGGAAGATTTCAAAATTATTTGCAAGAATTTCAAAAGTTAAATCCTTTGAGATATTCAGGAATCAGAACCTCTATGGATCTATTAGAATTTCTAGACCAAGTGGAATCCTTGTGGCAAGTTCTGAAATGTTCAGAGGAGATAGTGATGAAATTAATGAAATTTCAGTTTGATGGGTCTGCATTAAAATGGTATCAAGGATAGATTAATAGTAGATCTGAAGCTAGAGAAACCACTACTTTGGAGATGTTTCGTGTTGCTTCATCCAACAAGTCTTTCCTGAAGGGCAACAGTATGCAAAAAAAGAAGAGTTTTATAATCTAAAACAAAGAGGTTCAAAGATAGCAGAGTATGTCACTTAATTCCTCCATCTTTGCCAGTTTGCTCCACATTTGGTTCCCACGAAGAAGGCCAAAGCTTTGAAATATGTTAGAGGATTGGATGATCGATTTTTTAGTGTTATACCCTTCTCTAAGGACACCATCTTCGAGCAAGTCTACAGCCAAATGGTAGAATTGGAGGTGAGATTAAAGGAAAGGAAAAAGGATAGAGAAAACCAAGAGAGTTTCAGGAAAAAGTTTAGGATGAAAGGTGTTGTATACAAGCATTGGCCTGAGGCGAGGCAATAGACTCAGACTCGCCATAGGACAGTGATCATCGAGTTTGTCAGAAGCACCTCAGCAAGTCCCTCCTTGATGAGCTTCTTCCCAACAAGCTTCTCCCTAGTGAGCTGCACCTCGTTGAATAGTGGCCCGACAAGATAACTGTAAGAATGGTCAACCTCCTTGCAAGAGCTTGCTACCCTCTTTGTAACAGTACTAAGCTCACATCCTCGTTGCTTCACCGGTACCTCAAGTCTGAATCCCAGCACGGAGGTACTAGATTCTTTGCATAGCAGAAACGACACCAGGTAACGATTACAAGCTAAAGTCTATAACTGATAGAAGGGCCCCACCTCCATAGCCTATGTACTGCAGCAGTCGGATTGTAACCTACAACTGTCTTTTCTACTTATTGCTTTATGTAAACATCACCATAGCTTATAATTAATACATGTCTCTCTTCCTCCTTCTATAAATAGGAAGACCCTGTAGGAAGGAGAAAAGAGATCGGTCGGATATGCGAAAACTCTGTCAAAATGGAGAGCAAACCAATTGTATTTCTGCCAATGTATCATACACCCCGTGGACGTAGGGTCCAGCAAGATCTGGATTTGGCCAAACTACATTAAATCTGGTGTCTTCTTCTCTACTCTTTCATCCATCCCATTTTATTTTGGTCATTCTTTTCATCTGCAAACCAGGGATAGGCTTAGGATCCCCGAAGAATCCCCTAATTGGCTGGAGTTTGGGACACAACTAAAATTTGACGTCAATATTTTGGCACCGTCTGTGGGGATCTCACCTGTTCTAGTTGACTTCTCATTGCAATGGCCAAAGGAAGAGTTACTAGGGCCTCAAACACATGATGTCATACTCTAGACGGCCATGTTTCAACAACAGATTCATTTACCACCCCTGTCATTAGAACAGCCACTAACCTCCTTCCAGCCAATCCGGTGCAATCGACTCTTACTACTAACGGCGTCGAAAGATCGGAAACCTGGCTCCAGCGTCAGGAAAGACTCAAGCACATGATGGAAAAATTAACTAAAACAGTCACAATGCTGGTATAAGCGCAAGCCCAGAATGTACAAGTGCAGACTGAACCCGCCATACCCGAGATTGAACATTCTGGCAAGTCCAACCAGGAGTAGGTTTTGTATCGCCATCCATACGGCCAAGACGATGAACCGAACCACTAGATCCCTAGCCAGGGACTTGGGGCTTAGGCATCGTGGTGGAAGGTCTCCTTCAAAGAGTCAAATATTTGGAGGAACATCCTCAAGTTTGAAATTACTAAGAGCATCTTGAAGAGCAAACCCCTCTCTCTTTAGAGAGATCATGGAGGAACCCTTACCGTGTAAGCTTAAAATCCCAGCCATCCCACTGTATGATGGAGACAGTGACCTACGTAGCCATATGGACTTGGTTAATATCCAGATGGATCTTCAAGCTTGTAACCCCTTGGTCAAGTGCTGCATTTTCCCTACTACTTTGGGTGAAACTCCTCGAGCATGGTTTAAGAGTCTCTCAGCTCATAGTATCAGCAGTTGGGGGAAATGTTAGGAAAGATTTGGCGATCAATACAAAGCGTTGCAAAAGTGACTTGTGCCCCAATGTCATCTTGCTACTATCTTCCAGGGCAAGTAGGAAGCGTTGAAAGACTACCTTAGTAATGTCGAGAAATCCTCGGATGAGGCCATCCTGACTACCATCTCTGTGGGGCTCCGTAGGGATGGAAAACTATTCAAAAGCTTATACAAATCCCCAGTGGGCAGCTTAGGAGAGTTCTATAAGTGGGCCGCGAAGTAAATCAGGTGGGACAAAACTTTTAGCTCATGAAAAATTGAAACGAGCAGTTCAGCCTCGAACAAGAAAAGAAACAATTGCAGGAACGGGAATGACAACCCCGAGTCTCAATCCGTGAAAAAGGGTAAGGATGAAAGGTCCCCGTTCCAAGCTCGTCACAGCACCTATAGTATCTTGTCAGATGCTTAAGACAAGATCTTTGTAATGGAAAGAGACAGGGAAGACTTCGGAAGGCCTCTGCCCCTGAAAACGCCCAGCAAGTCCAGATTTGATCGAGGGAAATTTTGTGCATACCACAATGAATTCGGACACGTCACTTCAAAATGCTGGGCATTGCGAGACGCCATCAAAGATCTCATTAAAAGAGGACGCTTGCATGGTTACGTTGTGCATCCTTCTAGGCAGCAGCATGGATCCTCTTGGTAGGGCACTGAGTGAGAGTAGTCCCCTACTATCAGGATGATCTTTTAAACTCTTACATCTATCTATAAATTGTATGAGCATTTTTTACGATTACTAATACTAAGCTTTCTTTTGTCATGATAGCAACACTTGCCACCTACACGTTGTCAATCTATCATAAATCTTACAAAAAGTTAAGCACTCTAATCCACCATTCAATTAGGCCCCCCAGACTTTAGTCCTGAGAGCAATTGACGAACACTTAACCAGTTAAGCTGCGGGCTCGCTGAGGCATGGAGACACTCAAAAATAACTCACCAATTGAGCTGAAGGCTCACTGAGGTATTGAGACGCTCCAAAATAAACTCACTCAACCAGTTAAGCTACGGGCTAGCTGAGGTGTGGAGACGCTCAAAAATAACTCACCAGTTAAGCTAAGGGCTCATTGAGGCATGGAGACGCTCCAAAATAAACTCACTCAACCAGTTCGGCTGAGGGCTCGCTGAGGTGTGGAAAAGCTCTAAAATGAACTCACTCAACCAGTTGAGTTGTAGGCTTGCTAAGGCATGGAGACGTTCCAAAATAACTCACCAATTGAGCTGGGGGCTCACTAAGGTGTGGAGACACTCCAAAATAAACTTTTGGGCACAAGATTGGCCACCCTTTGGGCACAAGATCGCCCTAACCACAAGATCGGTCACCTTTCATTTGGGCACAAGATCACCCCGGCCACAAGATCGACCACTTTATGGGTACGAGATCACTCCGATCACAAGATCGGTCACCTTTCATTTCGGCATGAGATCGCCTCGGCCACAAGATCGGTCACCTTTCATTTGGACACAAGATTGCCCCGACCACAAGATCGATCACCTTTCATTTGGGCATGAGATCGCCCTAGCCACAAGATCGACCACCCTTTGGGCATGAGATCACCCCAACCACAAGATCGGCCACCCTCTGAGCATAAAATCACTCACTCATTAGTTTCACAGCTTTCATGTGAACCCAAGTAAATTGCAGCTCCCATGCGCACTTATCTACTTGACTATAAGGTCAGCTTGAGCACAAGATCGCTCACTCATTAATTTCATAGATTTCATGCGAACCCAATTAAATCGTAGCTCACTTGCGACTAGGCGTGCATGTCTCTCACTCTATTTTTCAGATACATACAAGCCACTTAGATCGATTGAACAACATGCATACAAAAAATAGAGATAACAAGTAGAAAATACCATAAGGCAATTTTATTCATTAAAAGATCTCATCGAGGCATATGTACATCAGAAAGCTCTGGGAGCAAACTGAGCAAGATACAAAGAGAAAAGCTTATGACTAAGAAGAAGAGGCCGGCCACAAGGAGCCGCACCCTAGCTTATTAGGGACTACACGCCATAACTTTCTTCTTCCATTGCACCATCAACGACAGTGCTACATCCCTTCGTCTTCAGCTGCCTGCTCCTCTCAAAGGAATCTAATCAGAAAGCTTCAAGAGCTTGGCTGGCTGAACAATTGCCCTATGATGAAGCTGGGAAGACATAATCTGGGATCCATGTAAGATCCTTCCACGTTACCAGAGAAAATGAATCTTCTGAATCACATATGCAGTAAACCATACATACCTCCGGGAAGGGCCAGAATTTCAGTGGTGGCTTATCAAGGGATTCCATGGTTTGTTCTGTGTGATAAGCCTAAAAGATGGCCTCTCCCTTAAATAGAGCGAGAAATGATTCACCAATGGATCAAGATTCATCCCCCCAACCACCCGCATTAATGGCCTCGAAAAAGACTCAACTAAGTACGGTCATAATTACCAAATATGCATTGGCAGAAACAAGATCTGGGGGAAATGAAATGATGGTTCGGGAAGAAAGGATTTTGATCGATTGAAAGTCGAAGGGTCTCCAACTCCCAGCCCGTTGCGCAAGCTGAGAGTTGGGGGGCTAATGTTGTATACGAGCATCAGCTTGAGGCGAGGCAACAGACTCAAACTCGCCATAGGGCAAAGATCGTTGGGTTTGCCAGAAGCACCTCAGCAAGTGCCTCCTCGATGAGCTCCTTCCCAATGAGCTTCTCCCTAGCAAACTGCACCTCGCTAAATAGTGGCTCGACAAGATAACTGTAAGAATGGTCAACCTCCTTGCAAGAGCTTGCTACCCCCTTTGCAACAATACTAAGCTCGCCTCCTCGTCACTTTGCTGACACCTCAAGTCTGAATCCCAACACGAAGGTACTGGATTCTCCGCATGGCAAAAATGACACCAGGAAATAGTTACAAGCTAAAGTCTATAACTGACAGAAGGGCCCCACCTCCGCAGCCTATGTATTGCAGCAGCCAGATTGTAGCCTATAATTATCTTTTCTACTTATTGCTTTATGTAAACATCACCATAGCTTGTAATTAGTACATATCCCCGTTCCTCCTTCTATAAATAGGAAGACCCTGTAGGAAGGAGAAAAGAGATCAGTTGGATATGTAAAAACTCTATCAAAATAGAGAGCAAACTAATTGTAATTCTACCAATATATCATACACCCCGTGGATGTAGGGTCTAGTAAGATCTGGATTTGGCCGAATCATGTTAAATCTGGTGTCTTCTTCTCTACTCTTCCATCCATCCCATTTTATTTTGGTCATTCTTTTCATCTGCAAACTAGGGACAAGCATGGGATCCCGAAGAATCCCCCCGTTGGCTGGAGTTTGGGACACAACCAAAATTTGACATCGACAAGAGGCATTAGTAGGAATACTGGAGGGCCATTTTCTACAAACACCTTTCCCTCGTAGACCTACTGGTGGTGCCATTTCATGTTAGTACTCTTTTGGAGGCTAAGGCTTTAGTCTGATAACTTCAGTTAGACAGGAGGTACCAAAAGCATGTCAAATTTATGGAAAACCACATTTGGGAGTCTGTAGATGGGCCATAAAAGCTTGTTTTAAATGTGGTCAAGTGGGCCACTTAGGGAAAGATTATCCCTATTCTTTAGATTCACTGAGCAATGTTGAGCCTACAAAGACTATAGGCAGTACCCTGACATGAACGTCACCAATCACCAAACCTTGAGCATCCAGATCAGCTATGAGAGGTGGGCATAGTGGATCACTAGGTAGAGGTCAAGGGAATAGCCAGAGAGCCACTATGAAGGTGTTTACTCTTACTAGATAGGATGCTCGGGCCTCCGAGGCTATAGTCACAGGTACTCTGATAATTGATTCAATTCCAGCTTATGTGTTGTTTGACTCGGGTGCTACTCATTTATTTATATCAAACTATTTAGCTATGTGATTAGTTAGACCCCAGGTACCTTTAATATCATAGTTGTTGGTGTCTACTCCATTGGGGTAGATGTTGATAGCCTGTACTAAAATCTCTTCCTGTGAAATAAACATTTGTGGGATTATATTCCCTGCCGACTTGATCATATTGGACATGATTGATTTTGATGTCATCTTAGGCATGGATTGGTTATCAGCATATTATGCCTATGTTGATTGCCATAACAAGCTAGTTAGTTTCCACATACCAAATAAAGATGTTGTATTTCAAGGAGACAAAGGCGAAGGTGCTGTCAATCTAATTCCTGCTTTGCATGCCAATAAGATGGTTAAAAAGGGGTGTGAGGCATTCTTAGCAGTTGTAAAGGATGTAGAATCGGTGGAATGGAAACCAAATAGTGTACTAGTGGTTCATGAATTTTTAGATATTTTCCCAAAAGAATTACCAGGAATGCCGCCAGAACGAGAAATTAAATTTTGTATCGATGTGATCCCTGGAACGGATCCTATTTCCATTCCTCCATACCATATGGCACCCACTAAATTAAGAGTTAAAAGTACAATTATAGGAATTGTTGGATAAAGGTTTTATATGTCCTAGTACCTCCTCTTGGGGAGCCCTGGTTTTGTTTGTAAGGAAGAAATATGGAACTTTGAAACCGTGCATCGATTACTGGCAGTTAAAAAAGGTTACTATGAAGAACAAGTATCCCCTACCTAGGATTGATAATTTATTTGATTAACTTCAAAGTGCTAAATACTTTTCTAAGATTGATTTGCGATCAGGTTATCACCAATTATGAATCCGAAAGGAAAACATCCCAAAAATCACTTTTCGGACCTGCTACGGACATTATGAATTTTTGGTTATATCTTTCAAATTGACGAATGCCCCTACGGCCTTTATGGTTTTAATGAATAGGATTTTTAAACCTTATCTAGATTAGTTCATGATTATGTTCATCGATGATATTTTAGTATATTCCCCCGACTGTCAAACCCATGAACAACACTTAAGAATGGTGCTGCAGACTCTCAGGGAGCACTAACTTTATACTAAATTTTCAAAATGCGAGTTCTTGCTTACAAGTGTAGCATTCTTAGGGCATATAGTTTCAAAGGAAGGCATAAGTGTAGACCCTAAAAAGGTGGAAGTAGTACAAAACTGGCTTAGACCCACTTCGATAATGGAGATTTACAGTTTATTGGGTTTAGCTAGATACTATCATCATTTTGTAAAATACTTTTCTTGCATCTCTGCTCCTTTAACCAGGCTAACGCAGAAAAATGCTAAGTTTGAGTGGTAAGACGCTTGTGAAGCTAGCTTCCAACAAATGAAAGAATGCTTGACCTCAGCTCCAGTCCTAGCCCTACCCATCAGTGGTGTTGGTTACACCATCTATTGTGATGCCTCTAGAATTGGCCTAGGATAGGTTTTGATGCAGCAGGGTGAAGTTATTGCATATGTATCAAGGCAGCTCAAAAGGTATGAGCAGAATTACTCCACCTATGATTTGGAGATGGTTGTGGTAGTTTTTGCCCTAAAAATTTGGTGCCATTACTTGTCTAGCGAGAAATGCGAGATTTATACAGATCATAAAAGCTTGAAGTACATATTCAAGCAAAAGGTTTTGAATTTGAGGCAATGCTAATGGATGGAGTTAGTAAAGGATTATGACTATTCTATTCTATACCACCCAAGTAAGACCAATGTAATGGCTGATGCTTTAAGTAGGAAATCAACGGGTAGTCTGGCTCATATGAAAGTCCATAAGAGACCTTTCATTCGAGAGATACTTAAGATGGAGCCTAGTGGAGTCTAATTCCAGATAATGGAATCGTGAATATTTTTGGCTCATGTGCAAGTACAGTTTCCCTTAATTGAGTAGATCGTCACCACACAAGGCCAAGATCAGAATTTAAGTAAGTTGCTAGACAAGATGAAGAGAGAACCTAAATGTGGTTTGTCAAGGAATAACAAAGGGTCCCTAACTTTTCACGATCGTATTTGGGTGCCCGAAGTATCTGGATTACGATAACAACTTATGCATATGGCTCACTTGACTTCCTACGCCATGCATCTAGGTACTAATAAAATGTATCAGGATCTTAAAACGAATTATTGGTGAGAAAGCATGAAATGGGATATAGCAGAATTTGTCTCTCGATGTCTTGCTTGTTAACAAGTGAAGGCCGAACAGCAAAAACTCATTGGTTTACATCAAAATATAGAAATTCCTAAATGGAAATGGGAAAGGGTGACCATGGATTTCATAATGGGTCTGCCAAAGACTCCCAAGGGTTATGATTCGATCTGGGTGATCGTTGATCATTTGATAAAGAGCGCTCATTTCCTCCTTGTGAAGACCACTTATACGACTTCCCAGTATGCTCAATTATATCTAGATCAAATTGTATCCTTACATGGAATACCACTATCCATCATATCGGATCAAGGCATGCAATTCACTGCTCGATTTTGGAGGTCTTTCCAAGAAGCCTTAGGGTCGCAACTCCACTTCAATACTACCTTTTATCCCTAAATAGATAGGCAATCTAAAAGAACTATCCAAGTGGTAGAAGATATGCTTCGAGCCTGCGTATTAGGATTTGAAGGTAGTTAGGACAGATATCTACCTTTGATCAAATTTGCCTATAATAATAGTTACCATTCAGCAATCCAAATGGCTCTATTTGAAGCGTTGCACAAAAAGAAGTGCAGGTCACCAATTTGGTGGTTCAAATCGAGAGAAATGAGACTATTAGGTCTGGATCTAGTGCAGAATGCCATCGAGAAAGTCAAGCTTATTCGAGAGAAATTATTGACCGCTCAAACCCGTCAAAAATCTTATGTAGATAAAAGATGAAAGGAGTTGGAGTTTTAGGTGGGTGACCAAGTATTTTTGAAAGTATCACCCCTAAAAGGAGTACTAAGATTTGGTAACAAGAGAAAACTAAGTCCCCAATTCATAGGCCCATTCACTATTGAAAGGAAAATTGGTGCTGTGGCTTATAAGTTGCAATTAACCCCAGAATTGGGAAATATTCACCTAGTCTTTCATGTGTCGATGCTGAGGAAGTACATCCCAGACCCATCACATATTCTTCCTCAATTTCTGATTGAATTGGATAACCATCTTACTTTCAAAGAATGCCCGGTCGCTGTTGTAGATCACCAAGTTAGAAAACTCCACTTCAAGGAATATCCATTGGTGAAGGTACTATGGGAAAACCATGGAATGGAAGAGATGATGTGGGAACTCAAATCAGCTATGAAAGACAAATACCCCCAGCTATTCGAATGAATTGTCGATATGAAATATCTTCTCTTATAATTAAAACCCTTGTTTTCAATTGATATCCTATTTGATTTGACGTGACCATATCTTTAAAATTTGATGATGAATTCTTTTAATAGGGGGAGAAATTGTAATACCCTAAATAAAAAAAAAAGAAAAGAAAAGACAAGAATGAAATAAAAATAATATTTATAAATGAAATGAAGAAAGGGTCTAAATTGAAAAACTCTGCTTCTGGTGGGCCTTAGTTGAGGTGGCTAAAAACTTGGGGGAGCCAAGTGTAAAATTCAAAATATATATATATATATATATATTTTTGGCCAATTTTTCTTCATTCTTTTCAGCCTTTCTTACAGCACAGTGTCCTGAACCTTCATCTCACTCCCCGGCCACTTTGCTACTGCTTCTCCACCACCTCTTCCATCACGCCACCATCATCGACCAGCCACCGAATGTCAGCTCACCTTCGTCCTTGCTTCTCCTTCCCGAATGTCTTCCATTTTGGTTTGAAGCTTTTCTGTCTAGCTTCCTTGTATCCCATCCTTCTTTCCTCCATCTGCCAACTAGAACCAAAGCATTGAAAGTTTCTTAAGAATTCCACCGGCAAGCTTTCCTTCTTTAGCGTTGAGCCAACGGCAAACTGGCTACAACTTCTTCCTTCCTCCCCTATTTGCAACCTTTGGCCGACAATTACTTTGGGTCGCCAGTGCTACCATTCTTCCAGTTAAGCTCCCCACCAATACATCCTAGGCCAAAAACTCTTTTGTTAAGTAGCTGAACATAGTAGTATCTGGGCCTTAGGCTCTCAGTTGAACTTTTGCTAGTTTGGTTGTGGTGTGGTGAGTAGATAATTTTGTGTCTTTCATAATTTTCATGCATTAATATTATTTTTGAGAATGATTTAGATTGAATATTTTGCATAAAAAGAGTTTTTTGTTACTGACCCAATATCCTGTATATGTTGTTGTTTATAGTTCAATGGAAATTGTAAAGCCGATTGAGAAATTTCTGCTGAAGTAAATGACTATTTAGAAATTTGAGCTTGCTGTCAAAAACATGTTTTTTTAAGTATAATTTGTATGGTACAATTCCGTTTGATACACTAAGTTTGGATCCATTGGTGAAATTGCAGAAAATCCTTAAGTGCACTTAGGATTACATGTCCTATTGGAGAAATAAGGGGGAGATCTGAACTGGTGTAATTGGATGGACTTAGGGAAAATATGAAAAAAAAAAAAAAAAAAAGAAAACTGGTTGACTGTTGGACTTTCCCTTGGATTCGATATATATATATATACATATACCCATATGTTAAACAAAATGTTT
>JANHAO010019010.1:0-13466 GCA_026873985.1 Saraca asoca
CATTTCTCTGAAGAAGGTTTTCGCAAGGCTGCATTTTTCTCCAACATTCAAGTTGTTGATGGTAACAACCAGCTTAGGGATCCTGATGGCCTTGCAAGATTAGCAACCTATGGCAGCTGCTATAATATCCAAAAGGGATATTCTGGCCGTCATTTCTTTTATGGGGGTCCTGGTAGAAACCCTAATTGCCCATGATTACTCATCTTTCATGTTGAAAAACCCTAGCCAAAAATAAAATTTGTAAAATAGAATAAAGATAAATGTTTGTATTTTGACTTGCGTCTGTATTCATGTCCTAAAAATAACTAATTATAATATATGAATTGGACGTAAGATTTTAATTGCATTTGTTTATCATGACTCCTGTACCTAAAATAAATGAAAAGCGGTGTTAGTCCTACGTTCCATCAACGTTCCATCAACGTAAGAATAATGTGGAAGATATGGATTAATGTATGCTATGGTTATTTTTCAGATGATGCAAAATGGGCTAACCGAGATCCAACGAGAAATAAATCCAATCAGAAAGAGTTTAAACCACTCAAAAATTGAGGTCGCTCGACAGAAGCATCAGCTTGCCAGTCACGAGCTCAGGGTGCAAGACAAGACCAAGTTTCCAGCTCGTGATGGATGGGTCACAGCTCGCCAATTAGAACACTCTACCCCAGCCATTCGCCAAAGGACTCATCTCAGATTGAACCAAGGGACAAAACCAGCCTCTACAACTAGCAGGTCACCTAGCGCGAGCCCAGACTACCAATTGAGCAACATGACTGTAGGCCCAGAACTCCATAGTCCAGTCAACAACTAGAGGCACATTCTCCCAACTGGTAAGTCAACCCCCAAAACCAATACATCAGCCTCCAAAGACGAATAGTAAATTGTCAAGCATTTATTGCCCATCAAGCATTTATTGCCCAATACAACAGAATAGATAGATTTATATATTGTCAAATTATACTTGTAACCCTTCATATTTCTATAAATAGGAAGGAAGAATCATTGTAATGAGGATAGTGAAAAATACATACAAAAACTCCATCGGAGTAGTGAGAAAACTCCTGTATTATCACTCTGTTAAACACAATAGAGAAACCATCGCCTAAAGGCAAATACAACCATTGTGGACGTAAGGGTCACATTGACTTTAGCTGAACCACGATAAAAAGCTTCTAGTGTCCATTGTCCTTCCTTTCCTTCTATCTACTTCTTGTTTACATTTGCTTCCATAGTTTGCAATTTGGGGATTACAGAACTATTCTGATTAACTAAGATTTAAGCTTATCAAATTTTACCATCAACATTTTGACACTAGAGGAAGGGCCCCAAAATTGCTTTCTCTTTCTCTATGATTTGCTGAACAACCACAATGGCAAGAGAAAAAGCTACCAGAAGCACTAACACTACTGCTAGCCAGTCAGAAGGTCACACACAACAACAATGTGAAGTGTTACTGACTAGAGGCTCTATCCTCCCTGCTACAGGCACTTCTACTGCCCTCGTAATAGGTGCTGTTGCTGGCATGGCACCACCGACCCCTCACCAACCTGTCACATTTGGAGTTAATGGAATGCAACCATGGCACTAGTGCCAAGAGGTGTTTGAGAACACCATGAGAGAGTTGGCCAATGTGGTGAGGGTACTAGCACAGGCATAGGCCCAAGCACGTAAAGACAAGTTGAGGCCGTCACACCCAAAGGAGAAGTCCAATAGGGAGGAGCTCAACAAGAGGGACCTGTTAGAGCAAAATGTCAACGAGTTGGCTCAATCCACTCATCCAATTCACGACTAAGGTCGGACATCCATCGAGCTCGTAAAGATGAAGAAGACGATTAGTGACATAAGAGTTTGTGTTATGAAGGGAGCTCGAATGAGACTAATCATGGACGTAGGTCGGATCGTTACTCTCCTGAGCATGAACATAGCAGGAGCTGTAAGGCCTCAGATCATCACTCCCATGACCAAGGAGGTGACAAGAGTCAGCAAACCACCAGCCATCGATCTGAGACTCAAGACCTAATAATCAAAGAGTTACTTCAGAAGGTGCAGTAGCTAGAAAAAGGACCTGTGGCTCAGAACAACCAGGATAGTTATGAGGAGAGGATGCCATGCACTAGAGAAATTGAAATAGAACCTTTCCCTCACAAGTTCAAAGTCCCAAACATCCCACAGTATGATGGAGATAGCAACTCGTATAACTACTTGGATGCATTTAATGTCCAAATGAATCTCCAAACTACCAATCCATTAGTCAAATGTCACGTTTTCTCTACGACCCTCAAGAAGATACACCAGACATGGTTCAGGAGCCTCCCAGCCTATAATATCTATAGTTAGGAAGAATGCCAGAGGAAGTTCCTCAACCAATACAAGGCACTTAGGAGACAGCTCGCCCTATCTTGCCACTTAGCAACGGTCTTTCAATAGAAGTATGAATCATTAAAAGACTACATCACCCGATTCTGGTGCAAGGTCAACATTGTGGAAAACCTATCGAACGAGAGCATCCTCACAGCTATCTCAGTTGAACTCCAGAAGGATGAAAAATCGTATAAGGACATATACAAGTCTTCGATGAAGGATCTAGGTGAGTTTTATGAGCAAGCCACCAAGGAGATAAGGTGGGAGGAAACCTTTAGTCTGAAGAAGCCCAGTCGGAAGGATTAGGCAAGTGGCTCCAGTTGGAGCAAAAAGAAAATTGGTGGCGGGAATAACAATAGGGCTAGAAAGACAATTATAGTGGTTAGGCCATGAAAAAAGCCAAGGGTGAGTGACCCTAATGCTAAGGTTGCTACGACAGCTATACCATCCTATTAGACACTCCAAACAGGATCTTTGTGATAGAGAGGGATAATGAGGACTTCAGGAGGCCCCAGCCCATAAAAGCTCCCTTAGAGCATAGAAACAAATAAATTTTGTGCCTATCATAACAAAGTTGGGCACAATACTTCAGATTGTTGGACATTCAAAGATGCCATCAAGGACCTTATTAAGAGAGATCGCTTAAGGGATTACGTAGTATGACCCTCTAGATAGTGACCTCAACGGCCTCAATAACCAGTATAGCATCAGCGCTAGCAACCCCAAGAACATGAGGAAACACCCTCAATAAGGATCATATTCACCATTCATGGTGGGCCTCATATCACTGGCACCTTGAACAGATCGCATGACCACTATGTGAGAGCAACGGGCCACATCCTACTCACGAGTCATGGAGAACATGAAAGACTCGTTAAGAAGGCTAGAATAGCCTTGGACAGCATCATGTTCACAGAAAAAGATGCACAAGGAATTCACACTCCTTATAATGATGCACTAGTCATCCGGGCCAAGACAAGTAATGCCAAAGTGAGGAAAATAATGATCAACACTAGTAGATCAATCAATGTAATGTATAAGCGATGCTTCGATTAGATAGATGTGAGCGCAAGCCAATTAAGTCCTCCTCCTGAGCCCCTCTATGGCTTCATGGGAGATGGGATATTATCGATGGGACAGATCAGACTCCCACTTACTCTAGGAGACTTAGACCGTCAAGCTACTGTCATGACGAACTTTTTAATCATAGACTATCCCTCAACTTACAATATGGTGCTGGGATGATCCGCGATGAATGACCTGGACATGATTACATAGACTAGGATGCTCACCATCAGATTCTGGACCCCCAACAGAGTCGGATGTATGTAGAGAGAATAGCAAGTAGCCCAGTACTGTTACGAAGACGCGGTCAAACTTAGAAAGTAAAGGAAAAAGGTGCATGTGGTATCCAGTGGAGAGCCACAAGGTGAAGAGTCACGAGTCAAAAGCACCATGGGGATCAGCCACAACCTCGACCCCCATGAGCTAGACACTGAACAAGCTACCAGTTTTGTAGAAGAGCTTGAAAATGTGCAGGTCGGTGAGGCAGATGTAGAGAAATGCCTCAAGTTAAGGAAAAGCTTGCTTCTAGATGTGAAAACATAGTTAGCTGAGTTTCTTAAGGTGAATCTGGATGTCTTTACCTGGAACCTTGAAGACATGGTGGACATCGACTCTAGGGTTATGTCGTACATGCTCAATATTAACCCCCAACGCAAGCCGATTCGCTAAAAGAGAATACCAATGACTACTAAGCATTATGTCACACTGAAAGAGGAGGTGGATAAGCTCTTGGTGAATAAGTTTATGTAAGAAGCTTATTACCCCACTTAGGTAGCTAACTCTATCCTCGTAAGGAAGAAAAATGGAAAATGGAGGACCTGCCTTGACTTTACTGACCTCTACAAAGCATGCCCAAAGGATAGCTTTCCCCTATCAAGGATCGACCAACTTATGGATGTGATAGTAGGGCACAAACTCCTCAGCTTCATGGATGCTTACTCAGGATACAACCAAATCCCCATGGCCTTATAGGATGAAGAGCATACCTCATTTATCACTAAGCACAGACTATACTACTACAAAGTAATGCCTTTCAGACTTAAAAATGTGGGGGTAACCTATCAACAGCTAGTGAATATGATGTTTAAAGACCAGATCGATAGAACAATGGAGGTGTATGTGGATGACATGTTGGTGAAGTCCAAGCAGCTCGCTAACCATGTTCGAGATTTAGGAGAAATGTTTTGAATCCTGAGGAAGTACCAAATGAAGTTGAATCCTCATAAATGCGCATTCGAGGTTGCTTTGGGAAAAGTCTTGGCTCTATGGTGAATAGTAAGGGAATCAAAGCAAACCCTAAAAAGATTAAAGCTCTTGTCGACATAAGATCCCCCACTGGGCCTAAGGACATACAAAACAATCAAGTCATGGCGTTGAGTAGATTTATTTCCAAGGCAACAAACAAATGTGTGTGTTTCTTTGACATCCTAAAAAAGGCAAAGAAGTTTGAATGGACACAACAATGCGAGGTTGCCTTCCAACAGCTCAAACAATATCTCAGATGAGCTCCACTCTTGTCCAAGCCAAAGGAGGGCAAGAACCTAATTATCTATCGGGAAGTATGCCAGTTCACCCTCAGAACGGCTCTGATGAGAGAAGAAGGTGGAGCTTAGTTCCCCATTTATTATGTGAGCAAGAGACTGTTAGATGCTGAGACAAGGTATTCACCTATGGAGAAACTCACCTACTGCCTTGTAGTTGCATCAAGAAAGTTGTGATCCTATTTTCAGGCATATAGCATAGAAGTGCTTATGTAATTCCTTTTCAGACAATTTTTGCAAAAGACGAATGCTTCAAGTCGGTTACTCAAATGGCCAATTGAGTTAGCCCAGTTCGATATTGAATATAAGCCCAGACTAGTGATCAAAAGGCAAGCTCTAGCAGACTTCATTACAGAATTCACTGGGCCCATACAAGAGGAGGTAGGGACTTCAGAAGCTCTATGGTTGGAATTGTATGTTGATGAGTCGTCGAGGGAAAAAAAGGTTAAGGTAGGGATGCTTCTGATTAATCCATAGGGGCATAAGATCCTCTACACTCTAAGATTCAGTTTCCAAACCACCAATAATGAGGCTAAGTATAAGCAGCTGTTAGCCAAGCTATGACTAGCAAAAGAGGTGTGAGCTGAAAGACTGAAGATTTTCAATGATTCACAGCTCATTATTTGCCATGTGCGAGGGGAGTACCAAACTCAAGGGTCAAAAATGACCATCTACCTTCAAAAAGTCCAAGAATTATTAAGCTCGTTCCAATAATATGAAGTCAACCAAATACCACGAGCCTAAAATGTGCATGTTGATGCCTTGGCTAGCCTAGCTATGACCAAAGATGCTGACTTCCTAGGGGCGATCCCAGCGGAATTCCACTCATCCCTGAGTATAGAAGAAAAGGATACTATGATGGCAATTGCCATGGCCCAGAACTCGTGAATGGGCCCAATCATTGATTACTTGCAAAATGATAAATTGCCAGAAAATAAGCTTGAAGCATGGCGATTGCAAGTTCGAACGGTCAGATATTGCATCTATGATGATATACTATACAAAAGAGGATTCTCAACTCCATTCCTAAAATGCATTGTTAGCCAAGACCACGACACCATTCTAAATCAAATTCATGCCAGCCATTACAGAAATCATGCTAGGGGGCTATCATTAGCTCAAAAGGCTCTCCGACAGGGATTTTATTGGCCCACAACGAAGTAAGACACTACTGATCTTGTTAAGAAATGCGACAAATGCCAGAGATTCACGAAGACCCCATGAGCCCCGTTAGCCTACCTATAGCAAATGGTTAGTCCATGGCTTTTCATGATTTAGAGCATAGACCTAATTAGACCACTCCCTACAGCTTATAGAAATTGCAAACATGCAGTAGTAGCTATGGATTATTTCAGCAAATGGGTAGAGGTAAAGGAGCTCACAGAGATCTCTTCTACAAAGATTGAAAAGTTTGTATGGAGTAACATCATTTGTAGATTTGGAATCTCCAACAAATTGTAATTAATAATAGGACCCAATCCAATAGTGAGTAGTTCATCAAGTTCTCTGATGAACTCAAAATCATGAAGAGCTTCTCGGCTGTACACCATTTACAGGCCAACAGATAAGTTGAAGCTGTTAACAAGATCATCAAATAGATCTTGAAGAAGAGGTTAGAGGCCAAGAAGGGAGCATAGGCAAAAGAGATACCAAAAGTGCTCTGGGCTTACAGAATCACAACCTGTAGCATTATAGGAGAAACTCCCTTCTCGATGGTATATGGATCCGAGGCAATAATCCTAACAGAACTTGAAGTGGAATCACAACAAAGAATGACTTTTAATCCAAATGACAACAATCAACTAATTACTGTGAATCTCGATCTAATAAAAGAGACAAGGGAAAGAGCTCACCTTAGGATCGTGACCTACCAGCAATGGGTTACGAGGTACTATGACCGAAAGGTTTAAGCTTAAAACTATAAACCTGGTGATCTCATTCTGCCTCGTTCTACCTGGAGCTCACAAAACCAATGAGGGGACCCTAGGACCGAACTAGGAGGGCCCGTACCTCATCAAGAAAGTCATTGGCAATGGGGCTTATCACTTGGCTAACATAGATAGAACAAAATTCTCTCGAGCTTGGAATGCCGAGCATCTCCACCTCTACTATCAGTAGAGGTCTAAATTTTATAAATTATTCAGAAAATTAGTGAAGAACACTCGAGTGTTTCCTCAAATTCTTTTTGTATTTGATTGTTTCTGAATAAAATCTCAATAAAGTCTTGCACAGGAAGCAAGTAATGTATCAAATGAAGAATATTAGTTAAAATGCTACCCATTGGGCATTCATTTTCATAAAAAATTAACCAAGTTATGTATATAGAGTAATCAATTATGAGGCTGAGGGGAAATGAGTAAGACTATTGCAAAAGTTCATTCAACGCAATAAATTTATACAAAGTCCAAAAATAAACACAAGATTCAAGAAAGGAAATACAAAGTTACAAAAGTTCATAGCCTGAGAAAGTAGATCTTCAGAAATCGGGCCTTCTTGGGGCAAAGGGTCAACAGGAGGAATTGCAAGATCACCTATCATGTGATCTCTGGCAGCTTTCACAATCTGTGAGCCACCCTCCTTTTCAATGGCACCCTCAGTGGGAAAAGCTTCAACTACAAACTTTGCATCCTTTTTGGAAGATCTAGCCTTAGCAGCCCTCCTCTTGAAGTGTTCTATAGCCTTAAGGGCATCCTTTCCAAAAAAGGAGAAGTCTATCTCCAGATGTTGCTCCCACAGGGTGTAGAAGAAAGAGGAGTTAGTTTCGAATTCTGCCTTCTTTGTTACTTTCGTAACTAGTGACGCAGTCTTTGCTTTAACCTTAGCAATCTCCTCCCTAGCCACTTCACGCTCCTTCATGGCAACCTCAGCTCATTGTTCCAACACCTTAACTTACTGCTCCTCAACCTTAGCTCACTTTATTGCCAGCTTGACCCATTGAAAAGCAAAGTCTAAGTTAATCCTTACTTTTACTAGGTTTTTAACTACCCTATCGAGGTCGGCAGTGATAGCCTCACGATTTGCCACTTCTCAAGATAAGGCAACCTCGACATCCTTGGTTTTTTCGTTAATTCTAACACCTCGACAATGACGGTAGCCAAATTATCTATGAGACTTGCCCTTTCCTCATCCTGGGCTTGAAGCATCTTGTCCAACTTCATCATTGTCAACAAGTTCTAAGGAAACAAATAGTCAAGTTAGATTATGAAGAAAGTAGAAGGGCCATGATAAAAAGACTCTACTTACCAGTAGACTAAGACAAGATGCATAGCTCACCAATCCTTTGGATGAGGAGTCCTCTGACTCTAATACTTTGATCCTGTTGTGAGGCCCTAGGATCATGTCGGCGTTCTCCAAAAGAAGGTTAAGATACTCCTTTATCCTTAGGCTAAATCCAATGGGCTGCTCCTCGGCCTTGACCTCTAGCACCACTCGCTTCCGGATGACAATGGCTTTCTTCTTCCTGTTGTCCCTCTTTTTTTTTTTGCAGAGGACTCAAAGGGGGAGGCGACCTTAACTGTGACAACCACCTCAGCATGCTAGGAAGAAATCGGCTCCTGCGAGGGTGTTGATGCCATGGTCGAAGGTTAGCTTTCAACAGCAGGGGGTATATCAATGTTAGGAGTTGGTGAGGTCTTTGTATTAAGATCGGGTGGTGGCCTCTTAAGAATAAGCTTCATTATATTTTCATAATCCTCGAAACTCGCTCGGTCAATCTCCTTAACCTGACGGACTCCTATCTCCCTGGTGAGCTCAATACCTACAATCGTAGTAAGCTTATGCGAGTATAGAAGACCCTTATCAAAATGGAAGTTATTATTGAGATCGTTCAAAGCAACAATTTGATCTAAAACCTGGAGCTCCTTAACCCTAAGAGTTAGCTTCTTGTCGGTTCCATCTACAAAAAAGAAAAGTGTTTGAATCAGAGAAACAAATGTGAATAAGTCATTAACTCATACATCCTCAACTCACTCACCAGGAGTAAGGACAAAACCAAAATTTTTAAGCTCGCACAGGAATGGATAGGATACATAAAACTAACAGATTGTATAATTCCCCACATTGGATTTTCCTTTGGCATCACCTTGCGGCAAGATTTTCTTATGCTCAGTTGGCCGAGCTGAGAGAGAATAAATCTCATCCAACGAACTCGTGCTCTTAATGCTATACAAGTAGCAAAGAACCTCAACCAATGGCAGTGGGAGATTATTCCTTAGATATATTAGTGCCAAGGAAGTGAATTGGGCATAGGAATTCAAGGTAAGCTATAACGGATGAAGTTTGACTCTATTCAGAAAGTTAATAATGTACGGGTGCACTGGGAACCTAAACCCAGTGGCGAGGTACTGATGGCTAATGGCAATGAACCTCTGGGGTGGATAAGTGACATGATCGACTAGGGAGGGCTCCATGATGTGACATCCTTTAGGGAGCTGAAATGTCTAGATCGTGGTCTAAAGCTCGCGAAAGCTAATAGTTGAAACATGTTGACTAAACATCGAACAATCTGAAGGTCGCTGACTGGTAGCAGCCTCAGGGCTCTCAATAAGGTTTGAACGAGCACTAAACTCTCTAGTGACCTCACCACTACTCGAGGTCGCTTCGCTAGTGTGTTGCACTAGCCCTATAATCTAGGATAAGGAGTCAAGTTCCTCATCATTTCCTATTCAGTGACTTCGGCATTTGTGAGCTACCATCTACATAAAAAAGAAGGGGTGGTCAGGTCATTGAAGGTAAACCATACCGAGAAAACTAAGACTGGCAACTTCCTGTATGGCAGGCCCCACATATGCCTTGAGTCACCACATCTAAGGCCTAGACTCTAAAAGTTAAGGGGGACTCAACCAATGGGACACTAGAACCCATAAAACCGATGAGTGATTCAAAATGGCAAACGAAAATCCTAAAGTCTATTGATGAATCACATAGGAGAGCTAGACCAAAACACAAAGAAAATGTGCAAGCAAACAACTTCAACCGACATTTTAAATCTTCCAACTATATGCAAACAAGCCTCATGCAAACCATAAAATAACAACATACAGAAACTATAAATTAAAGAGAGAAAACTCACTATTTTGACCGAAGAAGAAGGTCTAAGAAGTTCGTAAAACTAGCTTTTGGAGGGCAGAACCCAAATCACAAACCTGGTGGGCAGGAACAACACTGATAGCAGCAGACAGCAGTGAGTAGACACAAGCTTGATGAAAAGGATGGAGAAGAAAAGTCTGGGAGCTTTGAATTTCAAATGATAAATGAAAGAGGGAAAAGAGTTCTCCTTAAGTTATATCATGCGAAAATTCACCATTGGATTTGGGAATCCATCAAATACCCATAATCTGATGGTTCGCTGAATGCTAGCTATAAGTTATCACCAGCTTGGCAAAGACACTTACCAAGGCAAAAATGATTACACAGGACTAAGGTAGAAGAGTCACAAATAAAGTGAGTGAAAGCATGTCAAATGGACTGTGGGATTGTAGATCATGAGCAACGGGTTACAACCCCTGACCCACTCCATGTCCAAGAAGTGCTAGCTGAGGTACATCTGTATGACCTACCCAGGCACCAAACTCTTGTGCGAACCAGGGCACATCCGTGTGACCTACTGAGACTTCGTGTCTAACAAGTGTTAGCTAAGGTGCATTTGTGCGACCTTCTTGGGCACCAAACTCTTACATGGACTAGGGCACATCCATGTGACCCATCGAGACTCCACATCCAGGAAGTGCTAACTAAGGTGCATCCATGCAACCTTCCTGGGCACCAAACTCTTGCACAGACTAGGGCACATCCGTGCAACCCACCGAGACTCCACATCCAAGAAGTGCTAGTTGAGGCACATCCGTACAACCTTTCTAGGCACCAAACTATTGCGTAAACTAGGGTGCATCCGTGCAACCTATTGAAACTCTTCATCTAAGGAGTGCTAGTTGAGGCGTATCTATGCGACCTTCTTAGGCACCAAACTCTTGTGCGGACTAAGGCGCATACGTGTAACCTACCCAAGCACTTCAATGCTTAAACTTATTATCAACTCAAGCACTCTGGTGTTCAAACTCATCACCAGTAGAGGCACTCAGGTGCTCGAGTTTACTATTATTCATGATAGGCTTATATGATCAATTAGTCATCCAACATGGCACATATCTTTTAAGTCATGATTTATTGGCTGAAGTCCATTTATATTAATTCAATTAATATTATCTAAGGTCGATTGACCTAACAAACATTCATTTTATCTAACGTTTATCAAGTTATGGTTTGCAGAAACTCATTTATGTTATCAACTATGGCCTACTAAATAACCAATATAGCATGCTTAGAAAAGCAAGAATAACAAAAAATTCATTCATTACAAAACCTCTTTCAACAAGATAAATTTACATGAAGGTTTAAGGGTACAAATTAAAGCAAGCCTATAGTTGACTGAGGAAGAGCCGAATATCGGCAAGAATGCAGGAGGAACTAGCTTTTAAGAACTAGATCCTACAAGCAACAAGCAAGCCAATTGCTTCAACTCTTTCTCACCCTCCTCCCGAGCATATAGCTTATTCCCTTACTCGAGTGGCTATAAGGTACTCAGAAAGCCAAACGGTTTACTCAGCTGAGTAAGAAGGTTAAAGAACCGACTGGATTGGCTCGCCACACAAGAAAACCAAATAGCAAAGGGAAGAAGTTGCATCATCCATCGTGATCAATGGGGAGGGAATGGAGGAATGTAACAAAGCTTCTTGGGAACCTTAAAGAGGAATTATCCATAGAAGCTCCACATAACAAAACTTCACAGGATCCTCAAAGAGGAACTGTCGCAACAGGCCATATACACCTTGTACAACTCCATCAAAGATCCAGACCATCAAGAACATGGAAGGCTGAGCTAATGCACCCATTAGGCCACTCTGTGGAGAAAGGAGAAGGATTTCTCACACCTTAAATAGACCAATTCGACCTCACTAAAGAATCCAGAAGTTATCCAACTGTTCTTGATCAAATGGTCCAAAGAAAAAATAAGACTGCCACGCCAATAGATATAAAACATGAATAGTAGGAGGTATGGCCTGGTGCAAATAAAGTGAAAGATTGAAACTTGAAATGACAATGTGGTAGGTTGTAAGCAAAGACTTTGACTACATTACAGACTACAAGTGAAGACTTTGCCAACAAATTATAACTCCCAGTCCATGAAGTGAACTGAGAGTTAGGAGGCTAATGTTATGGGTATTTTCTGGATAATGCAAAATAGGTTAGCCAAGGCCCAATAAGAGATAAGTCCAATCAAAAAGGGCCCAAACCATCCAAAAATTGAGGTAGCTTGATAGAGGCACTAGCTCGCTAGTCATGAGCTCAAGACACAAGACAAGACCAAGTTTCCAACTTGTGAAGTATGGGTCATGGCTAACTAGTTAAAATGTTCTACCCCAGCCATTTGCCATAAGACTCATCTTAGATTGAACCAAGGAGCAAAACCAACCTCTACAACTAATAGGTTACACAGTACAAGCCCAGACTGCCAACGGAGCAACATGACCGTGGGCCCAGAACTCCATAGTCTAGTCAGCAACAGGAGGCACATTCTCCTAACTGCCAAGTCAATCCCTAAAACTAACACATCAACCTCTAAAGATTGACAATGAATTGCCAAGCATTTATTGTCCATCAAGTATTTATTGCCCAATACGATAGAATAGACGAATTTACATATTGTCAAACTACACTTGTAACCCTCCCTGTTTCTATAAATAGGAGGAAAGAATCATTGTGATCGGGATAGTGAAAAATACATACAAAAACTCCATTGAAGCAGTGAGAGAACTCCTATATTGTCACTCTATTAAACACAACAAAGAAACCACCGCCTAAAGGCAAATATAACCACCGTGGATGTAGAGGTCATATTGACTTTAGCCAAACCACAATAAAAAGCTTCTGGTGTCCATTGTCCTTCCTTTCTCTCTATCTACTTCTTGTTTACATTTGCTTCCATAGCTTGTAGTTTAGGGATTACAGAATTATTCTGGTTGACTAAGATTTAGTCTTATCAAATTTTACCGTCAACAATGTATAATTGGCATTTTCTTGTAATAAAAATTTGGGTGTGTTCTGCAAGAAATTGAAAGATAAAATTTGAATCAAATACCAGGTCTAATTTCATCATGTCAAGTAATAATAATAATAATAATAATAATAATAATAATAATAATAATAATAATAATAATAGTAATAATAATAATAATAATAAATCAATTACTTACCTTAAGAATGTTGTAAATCTATTAAGTATAATATGTGTAAATTTTGGTAGATTCACTTCTTTCAATTCCTAACAGTTTATGGGAAAATGACTCTGTGAATTCTAATAAAAAGATTGCAAGATTGATCTAAGATGAGAGTAGAAACCTATCTTGTATATACTGAACCCCACTGGGCTAAACTAACCCATCACAAGAAAGGTCAATTACAAAGCTCACATGTCTAGAAATCACTTTAGGTTTAAGTATT
>JANHAO010019011.1:0-13406 GCA_026873985.1 Saraca asoca
GTTTCTACCATCCTCTTCCTATAAGTGATTATTAAGCAATAATCATATAATCATCCAAATCAAATGAAGCCATTCAATTTAGAATCATCAACAACATATAGAGGAAAGGAGAAAAAATGACAAACAATTGAATGCAAGGTGAAAGCAAGATCTTAACATTAATTTTCAAGCAACCAATCCCTTGGACTGATTACAAAGTTTAGCCTTCCATGGAAAGCATAAAATTACAGAGAAGAAAGAAGAAAAGAATTTTGATTACTAGCCTAGAAACTCTCTAAAACTCACTGAAGACTCCTATCCAAAAACTAAATTGAAGAGTGCTTAACCAGGAAAAGAAGCTAGCTGCTGGTTGTTGGAATAGGGCAATCATGAAGGCTTGGTTGCTTGCTGTCATCTTCTACTGTTGTTCTCTTTATGTATAATGTGCCAATGTGGATTGCTTCTTTAGTTTTTCACTGACTTACTGACTTACAGCTGGTTGAGTGTGGGGTTGGTGTAAGGGATGGTCATAGGGCTCAAGCTTCATGTCAATTGGGGCCTAAAAATCACATTTTGTAGAGGCCCATTTTGTCAGTGTTCTCCCTCTAGTGTATAGCTCATTTTTCACGCCCAAATTGATGTATTCAGGTCTAGAAGTCTTCACAAGATTTGTAGCCTTGTGTCTTGACTTTCATTTGGGCTTAGTTTGACCTCATTTGGATTTCTACAGATCCAAGTATTGCCTAATGACTGCTCAGAGGTCGGGCTAGACGAGACAGAACTGAGACAGCATTCTGGTTCTAGTTTGAGCTCCAATTTCAAATATCCAATTTTGAGATTTATCCTTGGAGGTCTTCATGAAAGTTGTAGAGCCATGTCTTAGATTTCCTACAAAGAAAGAATCACATTAATTGGACAATCGTAGCTCATGTTATAGCCAAAATACAGAAGCTACTCAAAAGGCCAGAATATTACAGTATTTTCTCTATTGATTCCAATTGACACCACACAATGAACATATAATAATACAATTGAAATAAGTTAGTTTGGACCTTAAAAAGCTTAGTGAGAGGATAATTAAATGAGTAAAATATTTTATTATCAGGCCCCCAGAGCTCATTTTGGTACTCAAACGTATTGCCAGTTTACCAACTAAGGTGTAGCTTTCATGCAACCTATTGCTCATAGCTCTCATGCGACTTATTGCTCGCTAATCTCATGCAACCTATTGTTCCCAGCTCACATGTGACCTATTGCTCATAGCTCTCAGGCAACCTATTGTTCGCAACTCTCATGCAACATGTTTGATGTGCCAGCCGAGGGGCACCTAATCACCTAGTCAACACTCGAACTCGTGCTAATTAAGGCACAATCTAAGCATTAAGCTTATTCTAATTAAGACATAATTCTCATGACTTGCCATACTTCCATGTGATCAGCTTGCCATTGAACATGATATGTATCATTTGCAGGAATCTATCCATAATAGCCTACATGTTGTTTTTTATAAAGCATCCAGCATGACGCTTTTGGAAAGGCAAGGAAAAATAGAAAAGTTCATTTAAGGACCCCTTCAACAAGGTGAATTCAAGCAAAGTCTAGGATTGAATGCAAAGTGCAACCAAAAAAAAGTTACAAGATTGTATCTTAAAAAGCCTAATCCTTGGAAGCTGAGCTTGTATGGGAGGAGGGATTGATGCATGGGGCTAGCAGGCTGCCCCTCATTTGATTACCGGGGGTTTCCATGACTTGCGAGTCGCTCCCTCTCTGAATGGCACCCTTGGTAGGGAAGGCTCCACTTGTGGGCTTCTCACTTTTGTTGGAAGAAGTAGCCTTTGTAGCATTCATAGCTTTCCTCTTGGAGCCTTTTATCGCCTTAAGAGCATCCTCCCCGAAAAAGAAAAAGTCCATATTTGGGTGCCCCTCCCACTGAGTGTATAAGAAAGAGGAAGATGTATTAGATTTCGCTTTCCTTGTTGCCTTTGCGACTAGCTCATTAGTCTCAACCTTAACCTGAGTGGTCTCCTCTTGTTTCATAGTGACCTCCTTCTTAGCCATCTCAAGTTCCTTCTCGATAGCCTCAACCCACCAAGCTGTAACTTCTGCTTGTCACATCGCTGCATCGATACCTCGAAGTGTCATATCTAGGTCACGTTTTACTCTTGATAACTTATCTACCGCTTTGTCAAGACTATCTATGACAAACCCGTGACTTGCCACCTCATGAAAATGAGCTTCCTCAACCTCCTTTTGAGCGACCTCAGCATTCATCGCTCTATTCTCTAGCTCCAGTGCCTCAACAGTCGTAGCAACCAAGTTGCTTTCAAGCTTAACATTCTTTTCCTCCCAAGCCTGGAGCATTTCCCCCATCTTTGTTATTCCCAGCACACCTTGAGAAGTTAAATGGGTCGAATTAGATTATGAAGGAGTAAAAGAGTCAAGGTAAAAAGGGTGTTACTTACTAATAGACCATGATGAGTGGCATAGCACATCATCCCTTCACTTAAGACTTCCTCTGCTTCTAGCACTTGGGGGTTAGTGTGGGGTCCCAAGATCACCTCTACATTCCACTGGAGAAAGTCAAAATATTCTTACGTGTTTGGGCTAAGACCTAGTGGAGGCTACTCAACTACGATTTTGAGAGCCACCCGTTTCAAGGAGGTGGTGACCCTCTTCCCTTTGTTCACTTTTTGTTTCTTGGTTGGGGACTCAGATGGAGTCACAACCTTGACCGCCTTTGTCGCCTTAGGAAGCAAAGTGAGGGCTAACTCTTGTGAATGTGTTTTGGTCAAGATAGGAAGAGATTGATTTGTAGCAACATGAGCTGCAGTAATATCGGGACTTGACGAGGTCGTAACGACTTTGAGATATTCAGGCTCATTAGGGGGTGGCCTTCGAAAGATGAGCTTCACCATGATCTCATAGTCTTCAAAATGTGTTAGATCGACTTCTCTAACTCCATGAGCTTTGATCTCTCTTGTAAGGTCGATCTTCAATGCAGAAGCAAGTTTATAAGAACGAAGAAGATCATCATTGAATTTTAGATCATTTTTTAGGTCGCTTGTGGTAGCAAATCAATCAAGTACCTCAACCTTTTCAACCTCTAATGTTAGCTTCTCCTTGCTAGCCCCTACTGTAAAAAATGAGACTAAACATCAGAAACAATAATATGGATTCATGATAACTTGCTTGACCTCAGCTCACTTACCAAGTGTTGCAACAAAACAAAAGTTGCGAAAAGGATGCAAGGATGGGCCTGAAACATAAAACCAATAATTTTTGTAGTTCCCTACATTTGATTTGCCCTTGGCATCCCCTTGAGGCAAAACCATTTTATAATCGGTTCCATGAGCTGACAGGTAATAAATCCCATTTGGATAATCTGTACTCCTAATACTATAAAGGTGGCACAAAACTCTTGTAGATGGAGGTGGAAGGTTATCTCTCAAATACATGAGTGCAAGAGAAGTGAGTTAGGAGTAGGAATTTAGGGTCAATTGAAAGGGTTAAAGCTTCAATCTATTCAGCAAATTGATGATGTATGGATGAACAGGGAACCTAAGCCTGACAATGAGATGTTGGATGCTAATAGCAATGAATCCTTGAGGAGGATAGGTTACGTGGTCACCAGGAGAAGGTGCCATGAGACAGCAACCCTTAGGGAAGCAGTAATGTTCAACTATATTCCAAAGTTCGTCTAGCTCGATGGTTAAAGGGTAATGATGAAAGAACGAGACATTTGAAGAGCTCTTAGTGACCTGCTACCCCTCACTTGGGCCAGGCCAAGGAATGAGTCATTCAGTGACCTCACTACTCTCAGAGGTCATTTCAATCGAGGTGAATGCTAGCTCCTTACTCTAAGCTGGGGAGTTAGGCTTATCATCACTTCCTATTTGGTGACTTCGGTGTTTATGAACCATGGCCATCTACATAGAAGGACAAACATTTAGGTCACTTCAAATAAACCATATCAGAAAAGTTAAAGCTTCTCTTTTCTAGACAAAAAAAAAATTTCCTATGTAACAGATCATACACACCTTAAGGCATCATATTAGAGACCCAAACTATTGAGAATTTAGAGGGATAACTAACAAAGCCTATCAGACTACTAAACCCTAGGAAAACAGAAAGCCAAATCTAACAATCTACAGCATAAAAACTGACTAACAATTTCTAGCAGTAGATAAGCACTCATTGCCGGCCAGGCAGCACTGTTCCAAAAACTCATAAAATGAAGCATTCTAAAAGCAAAGGTCCTCGGAAGGCTTATTATGTCAAGAGGATGATTCAGGTTCCAGAGTCAATATGGTTGAATTGGATTCTAAATAGGATGATTGATCTTCAACGACTACAATGGCATGATCAATGAAGCAAGAAAATGAAATTAGAGGAAACAACTCGAGAATTGGTGAGGCAGAACATTAGTTTGCAAAAAATAAAAGGAAAAGGATGGGTTCTCTGATCTAAAATGGCCCTGTGGCACTAGCCGTTTGATTTAGAGACTTTTCAACTGCTCAAGATCTAATGGTCCAGAAAATAACTGGGTTCACTTATCACCATATTGGCAACCATGGGAAAGTGCGCACATTTAATGCAATAATGACGGTGTATGCAGGAGAAATGAAGAAATAAAAACCTAAATGACAACATGACACATTGCAGTCTCCAGCATTGCCAGCAAATTGCAACTCCCAGTCCACAAAGCAAACTAAAAATTAGGGGGCTAATGTTATGGATATTTTTTTATGCCATACAAAATGGGCTGGCAAAGGCCTAAAGGGAGATAGGTATAGATGGAGAAAGCCCAACTTGCCTAAAGGTCGAGGTCACAAAGCACAAGCCCTAGATCACCAACCGCAAGCCTAGAGCTTAGAACACAAAATGAGGCTAAGGCAGAAGTCTCAACTCGTTAGAGACAAGCCCCAACTCGTGCAGTCGACAGGTCATCCTGTGTGAGCTCGAGATCGCTGAACATGAGCCCAATATCAAAGCTTAATAATGACCCCAGGATAAGGGTTCCAACTCACAGGACGAAGTGCATTGCCTAGCTAAAATCCCACTAAAGTTAAACCTGTGACAGACATCCATTCACAGACACAATTTATAGGCCAATTTGCAAAAAGCAGCTAGTAGGGGTCCACTTGTAGAAAGCAATCTATAAAAGCTGGCCAGCAGTTTGCAGAAGTTAAATTGTAGAAGCCATACTTGTCACATACATTTATTATTTAATGTAATAGATTTATAGCTTAATAAATTACATTTGTAATCCTCTCAGCCTCTAT
Organism: Saraca asoca; assembly: GCA_026873985.1. Taxonomy (NCBI): domain Eukaryota; kingdom Viridiplantae; phylum Streptophyta; class Magnoliopsida; order Fabales; family Fabaceae; genus Saraca; species Saraca asoca. The sequence goes on from JANHAO010019011.1 coordinate 5,262, forward strand.
AAATAAGAGGGGGGAGATCATTGTAAGGTAGGAGGGAAAATACATACTGTAACTTTGTCAAATTTTCTATAGAAATAAAATAATACTGTGGATGTAGGGACCAGTACTGTCTGATTTTAGTCGAACCACGTTAAAAAAACTTTCAGTGTTGATCTAGTTCTTCCTCCTTCTCCTTGTTTTAGTTGTTTCCCTGCATTTCTATAACCAAAACTCAGCTTGGGGATACAAGAACTATTTGGATTGGCTGAGATTTGGGTTTATCAAATTTCACCGTCAACACTTACAAGATCAAGTTACCATGCGATTATAGGGTTTCCGCTACCTTCAATGTTGTTGATTTATTACCTTATCAAGCTCAACTCAAGGATGAGTTTTTTTTCAATAAGGGGAGAAAGAAGTGGAATTGCCCTGCTTTACCCAAGTTGTCCAGTGGTCCTATTGCAAAAATAACTTGGTCTGGTATACCTAGCTCCACTTGCTACACTGGCTCTTAGCCCACCACAACTTATCTCAACTTACTAGAAGTTGTTTTTTTCTCTTTATACTTGATTCTTCAAAGTTTAGTATAAATAAGTTGTGTAACTCCTTATTTTGACTCAATATTCAATTAAATATAATTGAAGTATTTTGAGAGCAAATTTTTCAAATCTATATCTGTATCTTAAGCTCGTCAACTTAAGTGGAGAATCTAGGCTAGAAATCATCATAGTGGGATTCTAACCTTACCAAAATTAATATTTTCTTTTATCTCATTTATCTCTCCTAAGCCAATACCCAAGTGAAGTGTGATACGCACAGCGAAAGGATATTAAGTAAAAGTTTACGATAATTCTACCGGAGTTCATACTCTGAGATTGAAAGTTTTTATTCGTAGACTACTTTTTATTTTATTGAGATTTGCATGTTCTATTTTACTTATTTATTTCATATTTGAATAAAGTAATTCAATAATTAAAATACAATCTAGTAAGAGCTTAAGCTCCCCATACACCCTAATTTTATATGAGAATAAGAAAAGTTAATTATAATTATTAAATCTTATATTAATTATTATATCAAGACATCAATTGAAGTCATATGGTGGTTTCAAAAGGTGAATTTAATTCCTCTACAGTACAAGATGCACATCAAAGAATAAAATGGATTATAATAATTATTGATTAAAAAAATCAGTGGCTCAAAATTTAATAAACAATAAGCAATTAAAAAAAATTCAATCTTATAAGTATTTATTTATTTCTTTGATTTTCTTATCAATAACTATGATGATCTACTTTATGTTATATCATGCATTTTGAAGAAAACAAATCCTGAAAAAGTCATTTGAAATATTTTAATATTGATTAGTAATGCAATTATGATCTATCCTTTATTTTGGTGTAATAGATCCACACTATTATTATCGGACCAGCTTTTGCGTTAGCTAGAATTATGTAAACGATTTCAAACCCACTAAAGCATCATGGGAAGTCTCTCATGGAAATGCTACGCTGCGCATTTTATTTCTAATATTATATTATTTAAACTATTATGCCATCCATATATAACCACCAGACATCGAATATTTTGTTACTGCATGGCATGTGATGCATCTTGTATTTATGATACATAAAAAGGATTTGATTTTCAAATAATCTGATTATTTGCACTTTACTTCCATTTTTTTATGGTGAACTAATTGAACACTCCAATAGTGAAGTATATACCCAAATGACTTCTGAGCCATTCTTCATTCATTTTTTTTTAAATACATATTAGCTTTGTGTTCATTTGAATGGAAACATAGGTGATCTATGAAATTATTTGTCGTAACCTATATTTGTTTTCTAGGGTTTCTCAAAATTTTAAAAACATATTTGGTAAAAGAAAACAATTCTTGTAAAGATTATGAGAGAAAAAAAAAGTCAAAATTCTAGCCCGATGACAAAATGTGCATCACTTAAAATGTGCATCACTTAAAATTTGTCATGCAACATTTTCTAATCTGGATTGTAGTAGAGGTAACAGCGTGTGGTTCAAAAAGGAGATTTTTACGTTTTGTAAATCATTGTCTTGAGAATAAAATATATATATATATATCATTCTTATATTTCTTTTTTGTAAATAGAACATGAAAGTTATGGGAAAGCAAGAGAGAGATTTTGGAAGGAAAATAAGATATAAACCCTTAAATAATTTGAAATGATCACAAGTGGGAGATTAGGCTCCATTTGTTTTATCCAAAAATATTTTTTTGTGAAAAATCTCATTTATTTATATTAAATAAAGAACTTTTATGTCACTCATATATCTTATAATTAAAAATTAATACATTTTATCATAATTTGTGAAAGAACATTTCCTCTTTAAAATAGAATATATTATTTTTCACCATACTTCTCATATCTGTTATATTAATATTTTATAATTGTAAACATAAATAAATAAAATCATTCTTATAAAAAACATTTTCTGTCAAAATCAACGAAACTTTAAAGATAAAAGGTTAATACTTTGAAAGATATTTATACAACGATTAAAATGGGATATCACAAAAGTAAAACTAAAAAGGTCTATTATATGTATTTAAGATTTAAAAATAAGACATCTTCATTGTAAGGATTTTTTCAATATATAAAAAGTTTGCAAGTTTTTTATTTTGAATGATAAATAATAAGAATAATTGGTTTAATTAACGGGTTTGAAATTTAGTTAAAAATCACATATAGTAACAGACAATGAAAAGTCCAAGAATGAATACAAAGAAGTCCAGCACCTTTTTACATTATTTATCAAAATTTCAACTGTTTAAATAATGTTCAAACTATAAAAACCATTCAAACGAATGAAGAAGGAAGCTTCATATTTAATGACAAAAGAAAGGTTAAATGTTCTATGGCTGAGTGGAAGGAATACTATCTGAAATCAAACCAACGTTTGCATTCCCTTTCAATTTGTTAAAAAAGGCATGTAATTTGCTTAACAACTGTGAACCTCCCACCTCATTTGCTTAATGAAAAATAAAGGATAAAAATTGTTCACTTCATATTATAATTATTATTTTTAAAATGTTGACATTGAATTTCTCATATAATTATTATTTATTACATAAGCATTTAACACTCGTTTTTCAATTCAAGATTTATTCCTTTTTATCAATATTCAATATACAAAACAGGCCGTACTGCAGATCAATCTAAAAAGGATCAAGCCGTCTTGTTTAAGCTTAATTATGTTTTGATCAGCTTGGCTAATTCACCATGCTTCTTTTGCTTGTGCAAATTATGCGTATATAACATGAATGAAATGTTAAATTTATTTGAACCGTTAAATTAAAATTTTGTTTATGTTTATTTAAAATCAAATAATTTTAGATGTATTTATCTGACATAAATATTATAAAATATTATTTTTATTATAATTAAATTTTAAATATATTATATAATTTTATGAGATGGGAATACTTAACTCTTGTTATCTTTCTTTCTGGCTTCGATTCCCAGTGGTCCATTATAAAAATAAGATTACAGCAAAATATGATGAATTAGATCTCAATTACAATTTCATAACTTCCTACTAATTTCTTATATTTCTTAAATCCCTTTAGTAATTTTTGGATTCTCGTAATTTTCTTATATTTAAAATTATTTGTAAAATATAAATATTTATACTCAAAATATACCTGCCTGTCAAATAATTATAATCCTCTTAATGGCAAAAAAAAAAAAAACTTAACTTAGACAGTAAAATAAGGCCCAATAAAAAATAATCATTAATTAACAATGATTAAATTTTTTATCAAACTCCATGGAAAAGTGGCATATTTGGTCATGCCCCACCACTATTATAATTACAGAAACTTTAATTATTGAAGATAATTTGTTATAGCCCAGTATATACATTGTATACGTAATTTGGGTAATATCACATGAATTTTGATCTTAATTATTGACTAATTAACGAGACTTTAAAATGAATTTGACTAAAACATTATTTTAATTTCTCACAAATACAAATTTTTTTAATTTAATTTTTATTTACTTTTCATTCTTGATTTGTTCATTCATTGATTCAATTTAGTCTATTTATCAATTTATTTTTAACTTTATTAATAAAAGTAATGAAATGGAAGTATTAAATTTGATCCAGTGTCCTCTAATATTTACATAATACTCTTCATATTATAATCTATTTTGTAATTTCAATTCAAAAGTAAGGACATAAAATAACCATTTTAATTTTTTCTTTTTTATCATTTAAAACATGTTTTATTCCATATAAACACTTAATTTTTTATATAAACTATATTTAGTGTCCATATAAACATTGGATGATATCACATAAAATTTAAACTTTTAAATCATTATTTTAGTTAATAAGATGTGAAGTAAATGGATAAAAAAATTTTGATTAAAAGAAATTGAATATATCAAAGATTAAATCGAATATGAAAATTAAATAAAGATTAAATTAAAAAAAATTACATTTATAAAGGTGTAAAATGATATTTTAACCCATGAATTTTGTTATAACATTTTTCTAGCATGTAAGGGTATTTAGTGTGTATGCGCAAAGCATTCACTAAAAAAAAGGGTCTTCGACCTCATATACGTTTAACAAAAGACAAATAAGCAGTACAACCACATCAATCATAATGGCTGAACACCAAGAAAGAATGAGCCTCCAGAGTAATGGTTGCAATTCATTTATAAATAAATTTTATTATTTATAAATAATAATTGATAATATAATAATTTATGTGGCAGTATAATAATGTCACAATATTAATATCATTATATATTTATTATTTACATTCTAAAAATTTAATTATTGTATCAATAATTCTGTCAATTATTTTTATAACAGATTAATATATGGATTTAAGTAAATATAATTGATTATTGGATGATTAATTTAACGCTAATATTTTTTTATGGACTAAATTAATGAAAACTAAACTAGTGAGTAACCAAAATAGGTGTTGAATCTTAAATAAATAAAGCTAATTTTAAGTTGACACATGTGTAGATTCAATTAATTGATAGCATTTAAATTTAACATGTTAATTTGTAATTAATTTTATGTAGTATGTAAGATGTACGTTGAAATTTCTCAGCCGAGAGTAAAGGAATTCAAATCTTAATTAGATGGGCACAAGTATGATTAGAAACTCATGGACTTTCCAAGAGATCACATATCCTAACAATACTCTCGACTAAACACGCTTTATTTGGTAGGTTTTAGGTTTAAAGTTTTATACTATTATACTACTACAAAATATAAAAATAATATCGTTAAATAAACACCAGATAAAAAATAAATTAATATATATATATATATATATATATAAGAATGGTGATATTTTTATAAATACAAGAAAACTTATGACTTTAGTTTCTATTAAAAAACTAATGTCAAAACTAAATATTACAATTAACGTCGGTTTGATTTAAAGAATTGACATATTTTTACAATTATTTAATGCATAACATTTTGATTTAAATTATGCATCTTTAAAAATTATGACTCTTCAATTGTAAAAAAATTTATTAATTTATCAATCAAATTATTTACGTATAACTAATTTACTTGTATGATAATATTATAATTAATTTTTTATTTTACCAAAATTATGGTACTATCAAAATATATCAAAATAAATTTCACATATTTATATTTTGATATATGAAGAGATGTAAATTAGATGTCGGTGTTTATTAAGAACTAGCTTATATAGATAAAAACAATTAAAAAAATGCCGATATATGAAGGAACATGGATTAAATGCTGGTTTTGTATTAGGAACTAACGTAGATATATGATATTACACGTCGGTTTCAATTTATTAATCAATGTCTAAAGTTTCCACATATTTTAAATGAAAATTAATAGACATAATATTACATGCCTTTTTTTTTTTTAAAAAAAAAAGGTCCTTAGTGCCTTAGACATCGGTTATTACAAAAAAAAAAAAAAATCAATGTTGTTAATATTAAATTGTTTTGTCTATTTTTAAATAAAAATATTTAATTTTTTTCTACTAACCTTATTTGAATTATTTTGTATAATTTTATTTATGAACAAAATTATTCTCTAATCATTAATTTTTTCTATTCTCAATCAAATGATTCTATTTTACTAATACTACAGAATAATTCAAGAATTTAAATATTATCTAATTGAAAAAAATAATTCAAGACTTTAAGATTATTTAACAAACAAAATAATATAGAAAATAATTAGCCTTTCGGCAATTGCTTTATAAAAATTGTAATATATTATCTAAAAAAAATTGACAAATATAATTTAAAATAAATGAGATACAATGCACGAGAAATATGGTCAAATAAATGAAAATTAAAACATCGGTTCTTACTAAAAAATTAATGTCAAAAGTCTGTTATTTATAAAAGTTTATGCAAACTTAATTGTCACTCTTACTTTCTTGTTGGTTTGAAATCCTAACTCTCTCCCCTTCCATCTTCAGCAATTCAAAAGTACTCTCACTTTCACTCTCTTGCCAATCACAAAAGCCTAGCTCACTGTCACTCTCTCTCTCTTGGTGGTTTAAATTGACCATTTTCATCTCACTCTCTCTGTTTCTAAATAATAATTGCTTTTTTTTATGAATTTTATTAATGATTGATGCTATGTAGATAAGATGAATTGTGTGCTAATTATGTTTAATTATGTACCCTAGTTGTTTTTTAATTTTGGGCCATACCAACTGGAAGATGTAATATGCAACAAAGTCATTGACCCTAAGAAATTGAATGACCTACAAAGGGAAGTTGTTGTTACATTGTATCAACTTAATTATGTGCTTATACTTGATTATGTGTTTATTGAATATGTAAGCAACTATTTAATTTTAACATGTTAGTTTTGTATAAACTTAGAGTACTTTGAAGGAAATCGAAACCCTTACACTTAAGAAGAAATTGACAACAACTTGAGATCAATCATTGGGATTTCTCCAACTACTGTATAAATTTGTTGTTAATTTGACATATTTTGATTTAATTAGTTTTGTAATGTCTTGAATATTTTGTTGATCCAATAAAATATTTGAAGTTATTCAAATTGGGATTGTGTGGGGGTGATTAGAGATTTTGATTCAATGGTTGTTTCTAGAAAAATGTAAATAGTAACAAGATTTTGTAAAAATGTAGTTAGCAATAGGTTTCTATAAAGGTATAGCTAGCAACATGTTTTTGTTTTTAGAGAAAAGAAGTTAGTACTTTTTTATAAAAAAAAATTGACATTGTAACCTTTTTAAAAAATATTTCACATTGGTTTTTTATCAAAGAAAGACATGTAAAAAAAATTTTCAAATTAAAAGATATCAACTATAGATTAAAAATTAACATCATTTCTTATTTTACACGTTAGTTAAAAATCCAATGTGGATTGTTATGACTTACAACGTCGCTTAGATACATTGGTCTCCAAATTGGCATGTGTAATATAGTCGATGTGTAAGTATATTTATATAGTAGTGTTAATATAAATAAAATAAAAGAGTAGAAATGTCTTTCAACAAAATAAACATAGCCTAAGTGGATGAACCTAAAATTTGTGGTTACACATTGCATGCTCGATCCCCATGAACAGTATTCTTTCTTTAACTTGTCTAAGGAAATAAATTAGTTGAAATTTACATATAAATTGACCCAAATACTACATAACCATTCAATAAAAAAATATAACCAAAAAAAGGTAGATGCAACAGTTGTTAGAAATTTTTAAAAAGTGAAACAAGTGAGGTAACTGCAAGTAGAAGATTTTTAGACATTCATGTATTATCAATTTATACCTTAGTTATGTTAGTTTGGATGGGTGCCCTAGGCCAATTTGATTGAGCCCTATTACATCCATGACTATACATTCTGTGGATTTGGATATTAAAGGTTGAATGTTCATCTTATATTGCATTCATCGTGTACTGCATATGTAAGATGAAGTCCATGGTGGAAGTTATTTTATTCAATCAATTTTATAAGGGATTATAGGATTGTGAGTGTGATTGTTAATGATGAAAACTTCTACACCAAATTGACACTAATCGAGATCTGATAACAGGGCATTATTAGATCTGTTGAGACTAGACGCTGGGGTGTTTCTCATATGATGAGTAGCTGACCTCACAGGCTGAGATGTAAGTGA
>JANHAO010019012.1:0-13372 GCA_026873985.1 Saraca asoca
CCTTTTACTTTGTATTTGATGTATGTGATACATTGAAGCCTCAAACCAACGGATCCTGGAGTGGGTTTGTTCGGCCATGGGTGTTGTTCTTCATTGGAAATTTTTTTGAAATTTTCTCCCTCTTGGACCGAACAAATCCTTCATCACTATCTTCATGTACTTTGTGGTGTATCCAAAAGTATTCATATATACTCTTTAACAATTCAAGCCTAGAATAAAATTAAAGTGCACAATTCTATACATAAGATACCATGTTGATCTTTAGTCTAAGGATCACTTACATCACTTTTTATATGAGAAGTCCATTAGCACATGGTAAAACTCCATATGGTTTCTCATGATAGGTCAATCCAGTCATATGTTCCATAACATTTACCTATATGTCTCTTCTAGATATCACCATGCCTATAGTGTAATATATCACTACATTCTTCTAAATGAATGTAAGATGACGTATGTTGGTTTATTCATGAATAATTCGTGTTTTGTTTTCTTAATTATTCAACAATCAAAGATATTTAGAAATATAATTATATATAAATTATCTTATAATTACAATCCCAATTGTAATTTATATGTACACAATTATATTTTAAGGACTTTATCCAATATAACATACATATATCAAAACTATATATACATATATATACATATAAACTAAATTGATAAAAAGGCTAAAACATCATGTTTATTGAACATACTATGATATTTAGTTTCTATGCTATTAGAGTTGATTGTCTCTAAGACATTTATACTAACAATGCGAGTCATTGGCTAAACATGTGAATAAGATCTTTCTCTGGTGTCACTTTGGCCATCCGAGAGTCTTTGGTTGAAGTGGGGAGTGCATTTTCATGTTCTAGGATGAATAGGGTTTTTATCTACCAGAGCTTAGTTAGTTAACTAGGTCTAAATGACTAGTCAATCAACCAAACTAATCAACTGATTTCTAAGGGACTTGTCGGCTCCAGTTCACAACATAACCTCTCATTGAGTTGCAAACCTGTTGGGTCCACCAGCAGACCCAATCTTGCTAGAATGACAAGGGGTTTTATAGTATATTACTCTTTTCTTGAGTTAGTATAAGTATGATAGTTTTGAATAATTCTATGAGTATATAGGTAGTGAATTTGTTTAAAATAATTTCTTACATGAATGCAAACATTCTTATATATAATTTCAAGTGATTTCTCTAAATGTTAAGTTTTATTAACCAATAACAAGATATTTTAGATTGTGGGTATAGGCAGGTTCCTCACTCACTGAGTTCATTTAACTCACTCCTTCTTCTAAGTTTTTAGGCTTTCAAGCCAACCTGGGAGCCCTAACTAGTGGGTAGAGTTTGAAGGCATTATGTTGAAGAAATTTAATAGTTGGAATAGGATTGAGTTGTATATGTGTGTAGTCTATCTTTTGGTTATTTTCTTTTGTTATATATAGTCTTGTATGAGAATTCATATGATAGGTCTTGATTCCAGGCATGTGTAGCCCTAATTTATGTTGATGTTGCCCATAACTAGTGTCTAAAAAACAAGGGAAACTTAGTCAAAATCTCTAAAAAGATTTGTAAAAGTATTTTATGTACAATTTTATATAATTGTCATTTACTTGATTGTGCATCAATTTTGTATCCAACATAAGACCCGTATCAGGCTTTTGAGAAGTCAATTTTGTGGTAATTTTCTACACTAGTCACATGTTTAAAGTTGAACGTGACATTTCTAGCCCTATAATTTCCTTGAGGCAAGTGGCCCTTTGGAGTCAATTTTGGTGGGTGTTTCGCCTCCACAACTACATCCAAGACTAACTCGTTTTGAGTTCGCTAGGCAAAGAAATTTCATCCCGCATGATTACCTGATTACATGATTTTAGTCCTTTGATGAGTCTAATCCTACTATAAATCTTAGATGAAAATTCAAGGTGTGACAAATATGAATACATATATTTAATTTTTATTAATTGAAATAAGCCTTTTTATTAGCAATTTTTTTACTATATTTATTTTATTAATTTAAAAAATTATAGCATTATTTGTTGGTGTATTTAATTTTTATCCTTCCATGTACATTTGTCAACCAAAGAAACATGTATACCCTCTTTTTAGTGTATAAATATATATGGTAGATACTTGAACTTTGACTGAAAATAGTCTAGAAATTATAAATAGTAAGTCATTAAATATGTTATAGTAGTAAGAGATTTAAATATATAGTTTATTGGGCATCTTAGAGTTAAATCTCATTGTTAATTGTTAATGTATAAAGAGAAGGGCAATCATTGTTAATGCATAAAAAAAGGGAAATCATAAATAATGGGGGACAAATGTTAAAATGAATGGAACTATTGAAAGATATCAAATATAAATGATTTAATGAACCATCCTTTTAAAGAGTTCAAATCTTGGATGACCTTAATTATCAATAGTGCACTAATTAGCTTTTATTATTCAATCACTTTTTTCTACTCCTCAAATTTCATCTATGTTCTTCTCCACTTATCACTAGGTAGCTTATGTGGGGTCAATAGTTTTTTCTTTTCAAAATCATGTCTAATTTTTTTTGTTAGAAGATAAACAATTACAAGGAGATACATACCTTTAAATACAAAACAAAACAAAGACTAACCTGCAAGAAAATACCAAATAAACTATTTGATGCAACTACCTCCTAACTAAGTATGATAGAGATTATAAAACATCCTGCACATCCAAATATGTGTCTATGCTCTGTGATCTTGAAGTATTTCTTCTACCAAAACCTAAAACCTTGCAACTTGGATTTAAAGCTTTGCTAATGAGCACCCATGGATTAAATAGTTGAACATAAACCATATTGCTTTATAAGTTTTTTATTGTGTCTTATGCGCTTGAAGGACTTTGGTGATCTTGCCTCAAGGGATTTTGTCACCTACAAAAGTTTCGTATGTTTATTGGAAACAACTTTGGTGACTTTTTAAGCATGAGAAGGATGAGAGTTTTGTACACTTGATATCAGATTTGGATTAATTGCTTGACTTCTCATCACCTAACAGGAAGGCATGGATGGCAAGACAAACTCCACAACAATCATGATAGAATTAGGAGCTTTTGCAATCTTGTACTCAGAACCAAGATTGGGGTGATGATCAACATCTTTGATTGATGTTTGCAACTAAGCAATGTCAAAATTAACATGATAGGTTGTGTGAATGGATAGCCACAAGAAAAGACTCTAACCAACCATGAATAAGGGTCCTAATGGACTTTGGAAATAAAAAGGACAATATTGACCAGCAAAATTACCACCAGTCTCTGATTTTATACATTATGGTGTAATATGTGTTGACTAACCACATTTAGAACAAACTTTCAAATTCTTTTCCTACTTAAATAAGGCTAAGATGGTATGCCCACAAAGGTGGTTACAAAAGCTCCAAATCTTTGTGCAAAGATTGGTTTTGGCAAGTTGGTGCCAAAATGATGGCATTAGCATGAACTAGCATTACCTTGTTTTTATTGTTCTAGCCTCCTCAATTTTTGCTCACACTTAATTTTTTGGTTTTCTAAATAGTGAAGTGTGGCCTTTATTCCTTGTGTATATCAACATTTGTAGAGATTAACTCTTAAACTTAAGCCTTCAATTCACTTTCTTACACCATTAAAGCTTTATCCTTGTAAGCTTCAGATTGAGGAACTTCTAATTTAAGAATCATCATTTAATGAAATTGATTCTTGATAACAAGATAAAGTGCTAGTGAACAAATGTTCAATAGGTGCTTAATCATTGTCCAAGCTTGAAATATCCACAAATTCATCAAAACAATCATTTTTGAGTTGTTCTAACGCATTAGCAAAAGCCATCCACATGCCTTCTATCAGGAAATGTTATGCTCTTAATTTCAAAATCACAAGGTTGTTTTAATGTTTCTCACTTTGTAAACAAGCTGCTTTGTCATCTTGGCTTAAAGGACTTATGAGTGAGGTTGTTGGAGTTGTCTCCAAAGAATTGGATATGTAGGATTCCTTCAACACCCTTTATGTGTTGAGATACTCATGTTTATCATATATGGATTGCAATTTTTTTGCTGAAAATCCTTTTCTCAATTGGAGACTCATATTGGTAGAATTCAACATAACTACAAGGTCTTGATAGAATTCAACCACCATAATCTCCTCACCAAATTGAAAATCTAGCACTCCACCAAGTAATGAGGAACCAGGTAAGCAACAACTACAACTAGAGCACTCAATAACAAGCAACTGTGTAATAAAAAGCTCAAACTAAGAGAAACTATAGGGTTAATATATAAAGATACAAATGTAATAGGTACAAACCAAGCCAATTAGAACCACAAGGGAGGAATAAAGTGCTGATGTCACTATACTATTGGGTAAGGGTTTCTATGGCGGGTTTTCCTCCACTGATTTGTGCACTATTCTAGCTTTTACTTTTTCAATTTCATCATTAATAATCTTGAATAATGGCTATACCACTCCCGTTGAAGACCACAGCTTCGTTCGCTCCCCCGATGGCGTTTGTCATTGTCTTTGCTCTTTGTTCAACATTCTCAAAGGTTAATTTTGTTTTTCCACTACGATATTAAAACATAAAATTTTCTCTAATTTTTGTCCAAATATTTTATAATTTATGTCATTGATAACTTAAAACTTTAAATTAGAACATGAATAAGATAATTCTGAGTGGGACCATAAAGTGCATAATAAAAAGTAAAAAAATTGTTAATTATGAAAAAAATTGTAAAATATTAACAATTATACCAAAATTACCTCAGTTAAAATTATAAAAGACCTAGTTGAATGTATGGCTAATCTTATCCACGTATAACAAAAGTACTATATAGACATATCCATTCTATCCATCTCACAAACACATACAATTTCAACTTTTTTTTATATATTTTTCATACTACTATTAATGATCTATTTCATAATTTTAATGGGTAGTGTCTTGTTGGTCCATTAGTAACCTTGAGGGGATTCAAATCTCACCTATATATATTATCCCCACACCCTAGGTCTCTTGACACTGGTAATAATAAGTGTCTTGAGAGAGAACTTTAAAATAAAGATTACTTTCTTTTAATTTAAAATTAGTTCATGATCGTTAAAGATGGTTGAGTAACTAGTTGAGGAGTCATAAATTCTCAGATTATAAAAGAAATTTATAACACTAATAATAGTAGATGTTTTAAGAGACCTTTGAAGAAAAGATTACTTTCTCCAAATTTAAGATTAGTTCGTGGTCATAAAAGATTGGCGAGTAATTAGTTGAGGGATCAATTAATTTCCATATTATAGAAAAATTCATAATTTTACTCATATTGTCATTTTAAAAGTAATTCTCTTGCGCACTCCGAAAATGAAACATGTTCTATTCAAGAGTAAGTTGTAACTTGTAACATACATTCTCAAATATAAAACTTATTCTTGTCAAGTAATTATCTTTCGAATTCAATTCTTCTAAATACTCCTAATCTTCCAAAAGTTTGAGTTTTGCACCTAATTATCAAAACGTATTATTAAATATGGCATATTGAATTCTACACATTCTCCAAGTCTATTCATAATAGCTGTATATGTCTAGGTGTGTGCTTCTCAGGCCACCAACTGCTTTGTTGAATATAATCTTGAATATGAGTATCTAACCGGACCACATTTTGGCAGAAATTGGAGAAACAATTTTAATCAAAAGGTACAACCTAGAACCAAAGGAAAAGGCAAAAATAAATAAATACAATCATTCAACAATATTTAATGAACCAACTAAACACAAATATCATCACAAATGTTCCTATGTGTCAAACAAAAGGAAAAGTAAGGAAAACAAAAGGTTCTATATATGGTCCTAGCCAGTGAATTCAGAATTTAGCATGGGGCAGTATGTCTCCATAGAAATTAAATACTATCTGTCAGAGCTTTTTAATTTATTGGTCAACGTCCGTGTTCTAAAATTTCAAATTTAAAAATTATAAATTATTTATTCAATTTTTATTAGTACTATTAAATGATTTTATTTCTTTTTAACGAAGAGACTCTTGTTGTCCTTTCAAATTAATTATTTCATATCTAACAAAAAAAATAAAGGGGCTTATTATTCCTATAATTAACTTGTATTCACAATTACTTTTATAATTGTTTTTATGGCATAATTTGAGTGTCATATCTATTTTAAAATAAATGAGACTACTTTAATTTAAAATTTATTATTTTTATAGTGGTGAGTTCTATGGTGTGAAGGACAATTTTTAATTAGAAGGGATGATTACAATAAAGGAGGCTATGAGGAAGAAATCACGAAGTGACTCCAACAGAGACACATGATGCTCGAAGAGATTGACAATATTTTCTAAAATTATTCTTAAAAAATAATTAAATTTAACAGAATGATTTCTGTTTAATAATGTTGATTGAAGATAGTTTGATAGAATTGACAATAACCTATAAAAATAACTTTGAAATGAATAATCCTATAATTGTTTCAAAGAAATATAATGATCATAATGAGGATAAAATCATCAAATTGCTCCAAAATGATTGCTTCAACCACAATTATGCTTAAAGTAATGTTACGCTTATATCTATTAATACGTTCCTCATTTACATCTTCTCATGTTTATGATAAACTTTTTTGTGAGACCCACTACATTATTAGAAATTGTGCAAAACCCATATTAAAAAAACATAAATCTATTATTTTTGTTATTTTTAAGGACAAATAATGTTTTTGGTTGAACAAATTTCACTATTGAAATGGATGTTTGACATGTGAGTATTTTTCTCAAATTCTTACTGTCTTTCAAAAATAACTTTTTTTACAATAAAAAATCATAAATCACTTAATGCATAAATGCAACATCTTGATTGGAATATAGAATTATTAGAAGGAAAAGTTCCAAAGACAAGTGTGGCTAGATACTTACTAAAAAATAACTTTTTGTCACTAAACATACTCTACAAACAAAAATTATAAGCCAATATCTATTTTAGATATGAGTTTTTTTACATATTCTAATAAAACAGTGAAATCCACTGCGAGATGCGGTAGCAAACGGAGATGTACAAGTTCGTAATTTCCATCCACCATGCAAAGCAATTCTCAAGTTTCCACAGATTGGTGTTGATGCAATATCCCTAGTCTCTCAACCCAAAACAAGTCAAGTCAAGGACGTCAAGTTCATTTATATTAATTTCACCCATCAATAC
The DNA here is from genome assembly GCA_026873985.1 of Saraca asoca. NCBI lineage: Eukaryota > Viridiplantae > Streptophyta > Magnoliopsida > Fabales > Fabaceae > Saraca > Saraca asoca. Next base: position 7,202 of record JANHAO010019012.1, read on the forward strand.
TGGGTATAATCCACTTGAGAATGTGAAAATTGAAATCATTTCACAAAAGAATTATAACTTTTGGGTTTTAGTGCAATTTGCCATTCTTTATCTAACGCAATTTAAATATTATAAACTCCACCGAACTCCACGTGTCACCGCAAGAACAAACCACGTGCCCAGTTTCAAAACTCTTGATTTGCAGAAGATGGATGCTACATAGCCTTCGCCATTTGTAATAATAATAATAATAATAATAAATAGCATTGTTTGAAATTAATATAGTGGCCCAAGAAGACCCACAAGCATCTCAATGTCAGTAACAGTTAAGGGAAGGAGAAAGACTTTTCTTTTTCTTTTGCTTCTTTGTTTTGGATCCTTAAGAGGCTGAAGAAAGCGAAGGTTATCAGAACCAAACCAACAAAGAGTGGCAAAAGAGCTGTAAAGGGACAAAGACAGCATGCAGAGTGACACATATATACAAAACTGAAACTGTTAAAGAAGGAAACAGATAATGTTGGTAGGGAGAGAGAGGGGTCCACAAGGGAATGATGAAACTCCGGACTCATTTTGTTTACGGAGTTCATTTAGTCAATTTTTTTGTGTGTACAAATGAGTGCACAAATATAATCAAAGATTTGAGATTAGAGAGTACAGTGGAACCAAAGCAAATTGACTGCACCTTTTGATACACTATGTCTTAATTATCAAAACCCCAAGATCTTATTATGGAATACAGACAGATTAGTTTAGACAGAATCCAATCAAAGCACTAATTTTGTCAAAGTGGACTATCAGTTAATTACACAAAACTCTCCTAATCTGATTTTACCTCTGATAAGGCTAAGGAGAAAGGATTACAATCAGGATACATATCCAGTTGCTAGAAAAATCATAAGGTAGTCAATTAAAGAGGCAAATGACATATCAAGTCGTCTAAAAATCTGATTTTCCAAGCTGTCAAGTATAGATATCAAGGAAGAAAATCTTTTCAATGCAAATGTCTTTTCATAAGGGATCGTATTCTTTTTTATTTTTTATATTAATGACAAAGAGGTTGAAACCTAGGACCTCCAGTATATTATCTAAACCCCTTACCATTAGACAACCATTATGACTTAAGGGATGGTGTTCTTTGGTTTGGTGGTGTCACAATACTTCAGCTGAAAGTGTAACTGATTCTGGTCCTTCGATCTTGGCCTTTTAGTCCTAATACCAGAGTTCGTGTTGCAACTAAAGGCAAAACCATCAGGAGTTGGATTCAACAGCATGACCAGCTGCAATATAGATGGAAGAATATATGTTTTGATATTTACTTTTTATCGAGTCCTCATGGAGGGATCCAATGGATGCATCCTTCGATTACTCCTGTATGTATGTGTAGAAATTTTAAGATTTGCAAGGGTCTAGAAAGTTTATAATAGGACTTGTGATATATCTTTCTCTTGGGATGTATTTTTTGTTTTTGGTGCAACATAAAAAAAAATGAGTAAAATGAGTGCACAAATAGATGTGCATATATTATTTAAAAATAAAAGTTAAAAGAAGAAAAAAAAGTTGTAGTGTTGACACATTATTTTTTTCTAACAAATAATCATATATATATATTTATGTTATATATATATATATATATATATAGAGAGAGAGAGAGAGAGAGAGAGAGAGAGAGAGAGAGATGTTTAATATACTGTCGACCATGCAAATGAGTGTACAAATCTATGTACATGTATCATCTTTATATAAAAAAGTTGCCATCAACTATCCGTGTAAATATATGGAAGTTGAAATGTTAAGGTGAAAGGAAATGACACATGTTAAACTCAAAAACTCTTCCACGATAGAAGATATCTTGAAAATTTTCACTTCCATGAAATTATATTTACAATCAATTTTTCGAATGTATATATGCAAAATTTGAATTCAATTGTTCTTTTTTTCTTTTGAAATTGACAAGGACAATTAGACTTGAATATGTTAGGCATATAATTAAAAATAATTAGGTAAAAATATAAAAATACACCATTCAACTTTGGAGTGATTGAATTTTGCTCCTATCAATTTTAAAAATTTAAAGATCAAAACTTAAAACTATACAAAATATGTAATTAACACCTTTTATCTATTTAATTAATCATTTTATCAAATTACCATTATTAAAAATCAACTGATTTCCTACGGTTAAAATTGTGAAAAATGAAAGATTTATAGTGAAAAAATTGGTTTCCTATGATTTTTTTTCTGCGATTTTTGAGCTGTGGGAAATAAGGGTATGGATAGTTTTTTCCACAAATTTTTTTCATGGTCTATAAATTTTTTTGAATTTTTTTTTAAATGATGGATTCCTATTTAAAAAAACCATGGAAAACCCTTTTTTTTATTTCCCACAGTTTATAACTCGAGGGAAACTTGTTTTAAAAAAAATGGCTTCCTCACAAAAAAAGTAGTGGGAAATATTTCGTTTTACTTTTTTCTTTAAAATTTCTCATGTAAAAAATGCAATATTATAATAAATGATTTAAATCAATTAGAAAGAAATAATAATATTAAAATAAAGTAAATGCAGTATCATAAATGAAATATTGAAATAAAGTATTTTATTGCAAAAGACTACATAAAATCATCCCTCTAATATTATAATAGATATGACAATCATTTTTACCCAAATGTTATTATATAATTAGTGTCTTTCACCCCTTTAATAGAGGACAAGTGAGAAGAACTTTTACTTTTCTTTTTAATTTTTTTATTTCTGTCTCAATTCAAATCATGGATGGAACTTTTAAGTCTTTTTTAACTTTTTTTCTAATTCAAAATATCTTCTCTTTAAATTTTCACATTTTCTTTGAATAACAAATAAGAAATTTGATATCTCATATATTTACTTTTTCAAAACTTTAACATTATTAAACACCTATTATATTTATAATTTATAACTAAATTTTATATATCTTTATATAGTACATATATTTTATTTATTACATTCACATTAAAATCATAGATACCAATTTAAAATATTCTATTAAATATTAAATTAGTAAATATTTTTATAAACATTCCAATTTAAACATAAAACTTTTTAATGTTGTATACGTGTAATAATTAATTCATATTTAGGCTACATGCAATAACAACTTAATAATTATTAATTATAATTTTTCTTTTGATTTTTCTATTGTATAATATTTATTTTTACGAGATTAAAAGATATTCATGTAATTAAATAATTAAGTGAATTAGGAATTGATCTGTATTTAATTTGTTAAAAATAATCACATAGTGAGACTTAATTATATTCATGCTAAAATAATATTTATTAATATCTGGTTAATAATATCTAATTTTGATTCAGTAAATACGATTTATATAAAAATTCTCACTCTTTAAATTTTCACACTATCTTTAAATATCAAATATTAAATTTGATATTTCATAATTTTTTTTGACATTTTTATTGATTTTGAGTACTTATCACAATTTTAATTTAAAATATTTTTAAATTTTTATAAAAATATTTTTTAAATATATTTTTTGAAGATAATATGTTAATTATTACTTTTAAAATATTAGGATTTAGAAACAAACAAGGTTCAGAACTTGAACGTCAGGTGTAGTGCATAACAAAAACCATTCACCATTGATTAACAAACATGACAAACTTCTGAAAAAAAAAAAAGGAATTTAAAGTTTGTGTTGCTCCAATTAAATGAACTAGGAGGTATGATAATTAACCACTTTATGTTCCATATTTTACTAAGAAACTCCGAAGAATGAATCTATACCATTTACTTTTCCAATTCGTCTAATTAAGCTAATAATAATAATAATAATAAATAGAAAGAACTATAATGTTTTAATGGTGATTGCTTTTCAATACTTTATAGAGCAATGCCAACTAAAATTTATATGACATTCAGATCTAAAAGCTCAAATTAAATTATGGAAATAGGTTATCATGAAAAAGCATATTCCCTACCAATATTTCGCATCATCAATATAAAGGGAAAGGTCAGCTGAATGCTTAGTTCAGAAACCAAATACACGATTACCATGTTGCTAGAAGACACGCATTTTTTTCAACTTTTCACATAAATTCAAACAACTATGGTAAAGAAGTAGAAATCTATAAATATTAGAACCCATTCCCATTTTCTTCAAGACCTATTCTTATTTTGTTTTATAACACAAACCCTATGCATAATATAACAAAAATAATAAATATTCAATAAAAATATTGAGTGAAAACTTACTTGGAATCAACAAGGTGGCAATAATTAATCATTCTAATCTCTAACAAATTCAACAAAAATCTATGCTAAATGTACATATAAAAACTTAGATTAATATTTCAAATATTTAACATAAATAATTGAAAATAATTGATGGATTTGGGTTTACCTTCTTCAGAAAGGTTGAGGACGTGTTTTGATGGGTGGAGAATAGTCTCAAAATGTGCCAACAACGCCTAGTAGTACCACTTATGGAAGACGAAGAGAATATGTGGGACAAGATAAATGAAGCAAGAAGGAAGAAAGAAGGGACTGTGTTGTTTTTACCTTATTTTTTCACTTGCCCACAGCTAAAATCATGGAAAATTTAAACTCTGTGTTTTGTCAATTTCCACGATTTTAGCTTGAATCACAAATTTTTTTGGTTTTCCACTGTTTATTATTGTGGGAAATTTCAAAATTTTGAATTTCTCAGTTATAAATCATGGGAAATCTATAAAAATTTGCAAATCAAACAATCCCAACCTTCCCACGCCCATTCCCATGGTTTCCGTTGAATTTTCTCATGGTCTTGAAATCGCAGGAGATATTATGATTTCTAGTAGAGTATAAGAATTTTCATAAAATTTTTAAATAAGAATCATAATATTATTATATGTTGATTAATCTTGTTATTTTTTATAAATAATCATTACAAAAAATGATGTGATTTAGCAACAGGTATTTAGCGACGGTTAGATTCACCGCCTCTAAATAACATAAATAATGACGGTTAACTTAATTGTCGTTATGTATTTGATTTGTCAAACGATGCGTTTGGAGCGCAGACGCTTATTAGTTTGTCCTTTCCTGATTCTTCCCCTGAAATCGTTCTGTTCACTGCTCTCCCTCTCTCCCTCTCTCTCTCTCTCTCTTTGTTGTAAACTTGATTTGCTTGCTTGAATCTTTGTCGTTGTTGTCCCGGGCATCGGAGCGATGAGCCTCTCCAGATACTCTCTCTCTTTATTTGATACATATCCTACGGGTTTTTTATTTTCTTGCATGATGTTAAGGATTTGGTCTTCAAAGGCATGATGTAAGGGATTTGGTTTTCTATTGGAATATCGTAGAATATTGGAATATTAGGTAATTGTCTGAGAAGAAAACATTGTTATCTGTCAACGAAAGAGTAGAGGAATGCGGAAGGAATCTGGACCCTTTTGTTTGTCTTTCTCTCAAGGTCATTCGATAATTCATAATTCTTATTTAAATAATCGATAATTCATAATTCATTTTCTTTCGAGGTCATCCGATAATATGAAATTGCAAAATCCTGTTCTCATGCATTTGTGCAGTTCTTTTGTTCTCATGCATTTACTGTGTAGATTAATTGCAAAAAGTGACAAAGTGGCACACACTTTGCCTTCGAACCTCTTTTGTAAGTATTTGTGCAGTTGTGCTTTCTGTCATTCGATGCTACTAGGTTTGACTCCAGCAGTGAAAGTGCATGTGCTATTTCTTCTTGTTGAAGTTCCCATTTGGATTTTTACTGTGATAATCTCCCCTTGGTTGTGATTTCATAGTTACATCTCACACACAACTTCAAAATACAATTTTTATGTTAAATTGGTCAAACTTTGAGCTGCGATATATGACTTTGTATTTTTTTTTAAAAAAAGTAGAAAGTTGTAGGGAAAATTTTGTTATATTCCAAACTCATTTATATATGGCAGAAGTTTTTAGTTTGAAAATTTGGTTTGGGCTATGCTAGTGGATTGGAATAACATCTACACTTGTGTAAGTTACTGGGGAATGGTCTAAGCTAAACATTACAATCACTCAAACTCATAAGGCAATTCATCTAGCAAAGTCAAGAGAACAAGCTTAAGCTGTTGATGTGCCTACAAGATTACAATCACTCAAACTTCTACTAATTGCTTTGTACACTATTTTGATGGATATTTGATCTCATGCATTGCAATTGTCA